>JNDT01001745.1:0-39122 GCA_000697055.1 Saksenaea vasiformis B4078 | reverse complement strand
CTGACAACGCGGTGAGCCAGAAAGCTCATTTCGATGCGCATGTAACAAAGAAATGCCAGTCGGTGTCAGGCTCACTGTTGCAAATTGGGCAGAGAGGGGACGGGTGTCGGTGTGGAATCCAACGATGTAGGCTGGATCGTATGGAAAGTCAGTCGATCAGCAGGCGCCACCATATGGTTCGAGAACGGTGCGGTATAGGCAGGGACCAGGATAATCTCCAAGCTTTTGGAATTAGTAATAGGGAGGTATTAGTCGCCCATTGGGGACGGGAACGGGAGACCACTACCTGTGATGATGGTGCTTTGTCCCCAAACGGCGTAGCCCATTTGGTCGAGCTTACCCAATACACATTTTGGTCCTTTCGCTACTATCGCCAGTCCATTGAGAGAAAACCGTCGATAGGTTATTACTAGTAGATGGTGATACAGTGAGACGGCGCATAAATCCAGCTTCGATTTTTGACTGAATGGCTGGATGCCATTTGGGTTGACCCATGTCTAGCCATTGCAGGTTGATGCCTCGTAGGGATAAAAAATTATGCCTGGATGGTTGTTATGCTCTAGGAAGGTATCGACAGTATGAGCAATTGGGATGCGTTGCAGGTGTTGGAAGGTAGAACCATTCTGCAAGGCAGCCTTTAGCGGTAATCCAAGAAGGATCTTGCTTGGCCACTGAGAGTTGATGGAGAGCACTGGGGGAGTCAAGACAAGTCTACACAGGTGTGCTAACTGTGGTATCCGTCGCAGGCGGTTCCTAAAACCCTTTGGATGCATTAAGAACGCGATGAAGCTACGGCCTCAGTAGAAACTTAGAAGAGGACGGATAACCGGATTAATAAAAAGAATGCGTTCGTTGTGATTGTCTCGAACCAGCCGTTGCAAATAGATCGAATGGAGCGCCAGGTGTTGTTGGTGGATATTCACAAGTCCCACACCGCCTGTCTTTTTACTCTGACATAAGCGTGACCATGATGAGGCGGGAAAGAAAGGTACCAGAAACGAGCGAATAAGGCGTTGACATCGTGTCAGCCATTCCCCTGGGGCTACTACTACCACTCGTAAGACATGCCAAAGCCGCGACAGACTGAGTTAGCAATGATCCCCTTGCCTTGAATCGATAAATGGCGCTGTTTCATTATATCCACATGGCGAGCGATTTTTGCATAAATACCATCTAGAAACTGCTGTAGTTGTGTCCTCGAAGAATGTACGGGATATCCTAAGTATATCAGAGATTCATTGCACCGGCTGTCATGCCAAGGAATGTTGAACGACTCTAGCAGCTGTATCCATTCACTGTGGGTTGTACCAGCAAGGGAGAAAACCGACGTCTTCTGCAAGTTGAGTCGCGCGTTTGAAGCTGCCCCATATGTGGAGAAAAGATCCAGGAGCGGTTGCCATTCACTAGTGCTTCGAAGGAACACTAAGAGATCGTCTGCATAGGCTAGGTATTTGACGCTGGTATCACTACAGCTTCCAGGAAATGATACTCCATGTACTGTCGTGGAAGCCAGGATCGACCGTAACATTGGTTCAAACACAAGTTGAACAAAAGCGGTGATAGAGGATCACCTTGCCGAAGCTCCTGCTTTTGTGGTAGGGTGGGGGCTAGCCATCCATTAATTGAGATGGAGATATCGGTCCCAAAGGATAAGGAACTGATGGCGTCAACCAATTGGGCTGGTATACCGAAGCAATTTAACACCTGCCGTAGATAATCAGGATGAACCTGATCATAAGCCTTTTCTTGATCAAAAAGGACCCCTACTGCAGGAAGGTCTGGCATGTGGGACTGGAAATGGGCCATCAGTGTTTGCGTTGTCCATCTATCGTCACTGATGAGGCGGTTCCAAAGGATCCCAGTATGATACGGGTTGATCAGTTGCGGTAATACTTGGTTGAGCCGATTGGCAAGCAGTTTAGTAAAGATTTTGGCATCTGTGTTGATCATGGAGAGCGGTCTCCAATTCGAGAGCAGTTGCGGGTCGCCTTTTTTCAATAGAAGCACCATTCTGGTTTGCATCCATGAGACCAGGAACTTGTCTTGGAGAGCATCCTGAACGACCTTGAGCATCAGTTCTTGATATTGCTTTGACTATGGACCAAATGTTTGTGTAATTCAAAGGGGAGACCGTCTAATCCTGGACTTTTGCTTGAGGGAGCATGCGTAATAATACTTAGCAGATCATCCATTGATGGATCCCGGATTAGATCATGTCGTGAGCGCTGGTCTAGACGGGCGTCTATTGGAATTGCATCTAATAGGCTCTGTACTGCCCTTTGGTTGATATCTTCTGTAGCATACAGCTTTTCATAAAAATTTCGTGCCTTGGCTAAAATCTCGCCCATTGTGACAGCTGTATGGCCGGTATCTGGGTTATGTATTGTAGAAATGGTCTGTTGTCTCTGGCGTTGTTTGAGTATCCGAAAAAACTACTTGTTGCTGCGCTCTCCTTTTTCATGCCACCGTGTGGGCTGTTCGCAATAATAATTGATAATTGTTGCGTTTCGTCCTGCATCTGTTCATTCAGCTGTAGTTCGATGCGGCGCAGTTTTTCGCTATGCTGTGCTGTTGTGTGATCATCCACTGTTCGTGCTAGCGCTACTTGACGTTGTTGCTGCAAGTCTCTGACGGTTTCCTTCCGATTTTTCTGCTTTCGCTGTGCAAAAAGAATGGCCACCCATTTGATGACCTCTTTGGGTTGATCCCATTGGATTTGTGGTGTGTCAGGTCTATCTTGGCTATTCTGGAAAAAGCTATCCATGCTAATAGTCAAGAGTTCGCAGAAAGATGCATCAGATAACAAGCTAGGGTTAAAACGCCATACGCCTGGGCCAAGGTCAGACTGAGTCTGGGCGAGGTCCACCGTAAGAAGAGTATGATCTGTCCATGCAGATGGAAGAAAATGTTGTTGCAGATTTACCATACGTGGCGAGAGCCTGTGGTGACCGAAAATATAGTCGATGGCTGTTCGCTGGTTGTGGTGAAAGTAAGTAGGGAGTGGCCTAGAGGAAGCAGACTTGGGTGATTTGTCATCGCATGCAGTGTTGAGCCAGTCGATCCATGGTTTGATGCGAGCTGGTTGAGGATTGTGAAGTTGCATATTGAAATCTCCCATGATGATCCATTGCTCTGATATTGGGAGTGTATGTATGAGCTCGTAGAGTTGGTCATAAAAGGCTGTTCGTTGAGAACGTTGAGCTGGAGCATAAATGTTCCTGATTCGGCATAGGGGCTGATTGTCGGTATTATAGACAGTAGCTACAATACATCTCTGATCGATAGTAGTCAGAGAGTCGCGGAGAGAAAGATAGGGATTGAGACAGATCAATGCACAGTGCTGAGCAAAGATAGGGTCTTTGCAGGGAAACATTCGATGTAAAAGAGTGATATCGGCTGGTGTAAGATGTATGGAGCGTTGAAAAAGATTTGCCAGCTCTTGGATACCAAGAACATCCACCCCGAGCGAAGTAGAACGAAGATAATGCATGAACTGTGATTGTGTTTGTGGATTGGCCACTTTAAAAATGCTACGAGCATTTAAAGTAGCAATGCGGGTGTGTTTTCTGATCATTGTGGCGTATCGCCATAGTGGTGGTGGTGACGCATACTATTTAACATTGGTTGACCTTGGCCGCGTGGTTGGGCTGCCGTCCAACTCAACGTCTCTCTAACTGTAGACTGGATAGTGTTTTTCTTCACTAACATTACTGTATTTTCTTCCGCAGAGGCTTCGCTATCCATGACATCTGAATGTCCCTCTGTCGTATGATTCAAGTTTGACAGCGTTGCAGAGGAAGTCGACCTAAGATCTGATTCGGTCAAGGATTGACTGGTATAAATTGGCGTTGAAATCGCCCAAGAATTATCTAGCCATTAGAAGCTGGCAGACAATGGATCAGTGACAGAATGTGGATGTAGAAGTCTGGGGATTTTTGTTTATCTGCTAGTAGCATAGATTACGATGACGTGGAAAATGTCATTTTTAGTTGAATCAAGGATGGCTGCAATGATTTATCTTTGATCAAAGGTAATTGATGAATTATGGAGAGTCAATGATGGATTGAGGCAAACCGATGCGCAGTGACGAGAGAATATTGCGTTGGACCTAGGAAATATGCAGTGAAGTTAGTCGAGGCCTTTGGTTGAAGATGTTGCTAAAAACGATCATGGAAATATGTAGCTTCTTGGATGGATAGCGCATATGAACTTTGAGAGAGAGAATAAAGGTGGGAGAGATAATCAGATATTACACATTTACTTACCATCTTTCAGATCGGGAGATGATTTTCCATCTGCCAACTTTCCGTTCAACCAAAAATCATTTCTCAGGGGAGTTTGTCCAGGTTACAGGATTTTCCCGATTATCTGGTGTTACTTCCAAACGAACTGTGTGATTGCAAGTATGTATTTCTACGTTCATCCAACGTTATGATTATTCCATTTACTGGCCATGGATTGTGGCCGTTATTTTATGCTACTATAATAAACTCTGTATCAATTGCAGGTCCAAGTTCACATAATTAATTGATATCTGATGAAAAAGTGATGAAATAATAACGGAGGTTCAATATTTTCTTAGCACAAATTGGACACTTGATGGATGTAAGACTTTTTTTTAGAATAGCATACTTCTGACATCACGGTAGGGTCCCATACCGACGGGCTATCTACGCCAAAATTGAATATCCGACACAGTAGTATGAACCCCACTTACTCGGTAATTGCCTTTCACAGGCCCTGCACTTGTCGAACCGAGGTCGGTTGACAAACAAAAAGCGGATCAAGCTGGTAAGTGCTTGTATGCTGAGGACTAAAAGGCGGGAGGGAATTTCCGTCGGGAGAGAGTATCACCGAGGAGCTCTTCAATGCGATAGTTTTAGCGGCATTCACATCCCGATTCATCGTGTTACAACCGTTTGACGAAGCTGGCGCAACTCGGATTTACACAGCAAAGGGCTCCTGTGGATCGTCTAACGCGTCTGTCTCTGTCCAATATCTTTGCAGTTACAGCGGCTTCAAATACCAATGGCATGTTTTACTAGTGTTGAATCCATGCACCATAACTACGATTCCTTTTCGTTTCTGTTCTGTCCGAAGCCGTTTGGTGGCCCTGCGAGCGTGACCTTTGAAAAGTGAATTGCAAGGTCGCCAGTGTCCGTAAAGGTGAACCGCAGCTTCGAAGCCAGCTCCTGTGGGAAACTTCTTCGCTCGATGTCTGCAAGTCGCTGGTAGGTCTTCATAGTACGAATTTCCCTACAAAATTCAGGAGAAATGGACTTTCCCTCTTCTACGTTGGCTTTGCTTTTTCTTGGCGCTGAATAGGCATTCTCGCCAAGTTCAATTCGAAAGATCGAAAAAAAATCTTCTTCTGTCCCTTGCGCAAAGAAACTTACAAAGTATCCGAAGAAGGATTCTACAAAGGGCATAGACGTATCAATGGCAGGAAGCTACTGTCATGGGGTTAGCCAATTTGGAAAAATAAATCGCACATCCTTTCTTGTAACTCCGTATGCCAGCTTACTATTATCTCTCCTGGAAATAAATAGTAAAGAATTAACCGGCAGCGACGTTACGTACTGAACGTTCATATGATTACAGGGGATATTTTGGCGTCTGCTGATATATCAGACATATTCTTCCTGGATATAAATATTTTGATTTTATCTCACTGATATGTTTCCAGTGGCTGCGTGTATATCAGCAGACATATGACTTCAAAAACGAATATAACCCGCAACCAATTGCGTGTATCGCATTATGTTCTGATGAACAAGAGACTGTTATAACGTTGTATCTCGTGCACCATTATTGGTGGAGGGATTGCATGAAGATATGTCCCGGATGGTTTTCGGAGACTTCCAGAAGTTCATGTAGGAAAAGCGATATTTGCAGAAGTTCGGGGGATCCAAATATCGTTCCAATGTGGAGGGGATATTTACAGAATTCCATTTCCCAGTAGTGAATTGAATGAAACAAAGAGGATCCTATCCCTCTACTGGCCCACTTAACCTATATAACATAGGCCGTGCGATTGGCGCTTCTCAAGTTTATGAGACCCCAATTCGAGATACCAAGGATTTAGAATGGTTTAACATTAGAGCGTTCCAAATACCTTCAGTATTTCAACTCGCGAGTTCAATACCGGTGGGACAGAATTGAGAAGCAAAGAGACGTGGTGAGACACGACGGTGAACGTCTAAACGGATTGGCTGATGCAAAAGCAGGTTCAAGCAGCGCGAAAAATCGTGACTTACAAATTAACCTTCACGGACTCGATGTGTGGCTACTCTTTCGTCAGATCCTTTTAACTACTTACTCATGGGAGTACCGGCCTTTTTCCGGTAGGGCCGATACAATGATACGGTTTTGATAAAAAAAATTGACTCAATTCTTGTGTACAGATGGCTTTCGGATAAGTTTCCTAAAGTTGTTAGCCAAGTTGTGGAAGATCAACCAAGAACAGTCAATGGAACGACGATCCCCGTCGATACTACCAAACCGAATCCCAATGGTGTTGAATTTGATAACCTGTATTTGGACATGAATGGCATTATTCATCCATGTTGCCATCCTGAAAATAAGGTACGTCCGATCATGGCATTGTCGCATTTGTTAACGGATGTACAAATACCGGCCATGTAGCCTGCGCCAGCAACAGAGGATGACATGATGATTGAAATTTTTGCCTATCTTGACCGAATCGTCGACATGATCCGGCCACGAAAGTTGATGTACTTAGCAATCGGTAGGGCTCTTTATATTTGCTCACTTTTGATATTATCTAAATGTTCATTAGATGGTGTTGCTCCTCGAGCAAAAATGAATCAGCAACGCTCACGTCGTTTTCGGGCATCCCAATTGGCAGAGTTGGAGCGTGAAGCAACAGATAAGGTTAAGCGCGAATTGGAAGGTGCGTAATCATCGCAAAGGGAGACTAGTGTTGATAATGTGTCTTATGTAGCGATTGGCCAAGCACATCAGTTGCCCGAAGAGAAGGCACATTTCGATTCAAATTGTATTACACCCGGCACTCCATTTATGGAGCATTTAGCAACCTGTCTTCGCTATCACATTGCGGCTAAGCAGAATACGGATCCGCTGTGGAAAAACGCAAGTATTAGGGATTGAGTTTAAGCGACTACACTGACATATTGGTGTGGAAACTCTAGTGTAAGGTGATTCTATCCGATGCTACTGTTCCTGGCGAAGGCGAACACAAGATTATGGAATATATTCGTGTACAGAGAACGCGACCAGAGCACAATCCGAATACATCACACGTAATTTATGGATTGGTAAGAATTAAGAAATGGTAGAAGGAAGAAAAGACACTGACGTCATGTTGCGAAGGATGCGGATTTGATCATGTTAGGACTAGGAACTCATGAACCGCATTTCAAAATTCTTCGTGAAGATGTGTTTTCCCAAGATGGTGTCAAACGAAACTGCACTGTATGTAACAGAAGTGGTCATAGTGCACAGAAATGTCCAAGTAAGTGAACATCCATGCTATAGGGGAGGCTGACAATGAGAAGCGCGGACATCGAACGCGCCCATGCCTATAGAGCAACCGTGTACAGACGACAAAAAGTCAGACATCAAGCCGTACGTCTTTCTCCACGTGAATGTGCTCCGAGAATATTTAGAGCATGCGCTTAAATTTGACGTTCCGGGAATACAATGGGATTTGGAGCGAGCTATCGATGATTGGATTTTCCTCTGCTTTTTTGTAGGAAACGATTTCTTGCCGCATTTGCCATCGTTAGAAATCAGAGAAGGTGCTATTAGTACACTCAGTCTGTTGTGGAAACAGTGTTTACCGATGATGGGCGGCTACATGACGCACAACGGCGAGGTTTGTCTCATATCCCACATCCTTCCATATCTTACATTGTGTAGGTGGATCTGAAACGAGTGGAAATACTTGTTACAGAACTTGGAAAAATGGAAAATAACATCTTCATGGAAAGACGTAATAGTATGTACCACTCATGTTCCATAATCGAGTATATTTTTCACACTTTTATGCAGAGGAAGAGCGTCGCGCTAGAGGTGCAAAGCGTAGAAAACTGGAGGAGCAACGGAGAAAGGAACAAGCCCTGAATTTTGATGGTTCTAATTTTGCCGAGATGACAGCAACTGCCGTGAATAATCCTCAAGCTGGAATGAGCAACAGCGACATAGTGGCGAACAGAGCCAATTTGCGTATGGCTAATATGAGTGCTGCAGCTGCTATGAAAGCTGAGTTGCTTGGAACAAGCACACAGTTGACTCTCGAAAATATGCAAGCGCCTGAACCGGAAAATACGTCAGCCTCACAGCAGTCGATGGAATTAGAGGAAAGAGGAAAGAAACGAAAGGCAGAAGACGAGCCAGAACAAGAAGAAGAAGAAGACGAAGAGGAGGATGAAGATGATGCTCCGGCAACAACGGAAGAATCTGATCTTGAAGCAGTTGCCAAAGCCATTTTAGAAAAAGCTGCGGCAGATAAAAAAGCTGCAGAAGATGCTGCCAAGGAGCGTGAGCCGGACGATGCCGTGCGGTATGTAAAAGGGCGCCAACCCTAAGCATTCACTTAATTTTGCTGTTAGTCTGGGTTCTGAAGGCTGGAAAGAACGATATTACGATATCAAGTTTGGGTACCGGTTAGATGACCGAGAGGCGATATCTGAGTATGTGCTATATATTCTGCTTTTAGTTAAGGCTGCTGATAGTTTGAATAGTGTTGTAAAGGCGTACTGCCAGGGTCTTGTATGGGTATTCAAGTACTACTATCAGGTACGGATTCACAAACCGTTTGGACATGCCTTTGACACTTTGGATACATATAGGGCTGCGTGTCTTGGTCGTGGTACTATCCATACTACTATGCTCCTATGGCGTCTGACTTTGTAAAGCTCGATTCCATCGATATGACCTTCGAGTTAAGTGAACCGCTTCGGCCTTTTGAACAGTTGATGGGCGTGTTGCCTGCAGCGAGGTAGATATTATAACCATCGTGTGAAAAAAGTGCCATGTTGAACTATTTTGTGTAGTCGTGCTCATATTCCTCAACCATTCCATTCATTAATGACAAATGAATTGTCACCAATTAAGGATTTCTATCCTACAGATTTTGAAGTTGATATGGACGGAAAGAAATGGCAGTGGCAAGGTGATAGTTTTGTCAACGCATAGAATTCCAAGTAGCTGACTCGAACAAATTTAGGTGTTGTCAAACTTCCATTCATTGACACTAAGAGGCTCCTTGATGCAATGAATACCGTTTACGATCAACTTAGCGAAGTCGAAGTTAACAGAAACTCCAAGGGTCAATCGATTCTGTTTGTCAGTGAAGAACACAAGCTCTACAACTCTGTTAGTACTGTTTATACCAAACGGGCTACCAATGAGCACCTGAAGATTGACCCTCGTTTAAGTGATGGTATGACTGGTCAGGTTGATAAAGACGTTGAATGCATTCCTCGAAGCACTCTTCGTACACCACTTCCAAACCATGACTTACCGGATATCGCCAATGACAAATCCATAAGGTAAGAATGTTTGATAGGTTCACAGTTTCGAACTAAAAATGATATTAGCGTTATCTATTCGCTTCCGCCAGTGTCAGACGGCTATGTGTTTGTCACGGCGCTGTTGCGTGGTGTGAAGGCCGATAAGAATGTGCTAGGATACGAAGATGTACAATCAGCGACATTTGAAAAAATTGACCATCGACAAAGATATCACGATAATCGAGGATGGACACCTCAAATTCAGCATTTGGAAGAGTATCGCGAATAGTAAGTACAGTGGTCACAATGATTTGGTGCTTATTCCGTTTAGTAATACAATACGCCATGGAAAGAACCCTCGTGGCGGACGAGGTGGTTACAGCTATCAAGGATACAGTGAATATAATAGTTACAACAGCGGTGGTGGCGGCGGGTACCGCGACCAAGACTATTATCCACAGCGACAACAACAGCAATGGGGCTACAATAACTACCACAGTAATCAAGGCTATGGTGGAGGAAGCCGAGGCGGATACCGTGGCAGAGGCGGTGGTGGTTATGGTAATACCTACGGTGGTGGCTATGGCGGTGGCGGAGGCTATAGCAACAGTTATGGAAACAGTTATGGCGGAAACTATGGCGGAGGCTATAACGCACCTCGAGGTGGAGGCCGCGGCGGTTTCCAACATCAACAAGGATATCGTGGTAACAATTACAGAGGTAGAGGCCAAAACCAAGATCATTATTATTACCAGTAATCGGAGCCACATCGTCAATGATGGCGAACGTGAGGTAGTATCTTATGGTTGAATAAGAATAAAAAAAAAGCAGACAGTGAAATGCTAGAGAACTGGAAAGCGTTTCCAACACCGTCAATGGAGTTGTTGTTGTTATCATCATTCTGGGTTAGTTCGAGCCCTGCATCAGTTGTCTTATGTTTATATTACTCCGATCTTGCTTGTACTGAGCAAGTGTAATGGTGTTAATCTCGATCAGCCGCGTTTCAGTTGCTCAACTTGGCTTGTCAAATGGATAAACCGTGAAGAAGATCCGGTGACTCTAGGAAAGAGCGATCGATTTGGAGCAAATGAGCAGCTAGAAACAGGAGTCGTATAGTAGAAACCTACGGTTGCTCATGCAACTATTACACAGCGAATAACAAATATTGCGCAGAATGCGTTGTTAGTATACTATTTATTGAATTATCTTTTACGCTACACTAAACAAACCTCGAGCCTCTGAAGAGCCAAGTTTGCGCTAAAGAAGGATCGAATATGCGGCCATTAGTACATCAATGTTTCGTCTGAGGATTAATCAACTTACGTGAACTTGGTCTCTCCAGTGGACGCAAAATTTATTCGAGCAGCATAAAAATAATTCATGGTTAGTAAATGAAAGATGCTTT
This sequence comes from Saksenaea vasiformis B4078, assembly GCA_000697055.1. Classification (NCBI taxonomy): domain Eukaryota; kingdom Fungi; phylum Mucoromycota; class Mucoromycetes; order Mucorales; family Saksenaeaceae; genus Saksenaea; species Saksenaea vasiformis. The sequence continues at coordinate 28,220 of JNDT01001745.1, read as the reverse complement.
GATATCTTTTCACTTGCTCCCCCGAAGGGGTATTCCCGCCCATCGACGGGGCCAAAGCCCCGCACCTGAGCGGCGGGGGCGGCGAGAGGTAGGGTTTACCCGATGGCTTGGAAGCGGCCATTTTGAACGGCGTGCAGAGGACTTGAAGCGATACTACGTCTGACAATCTATTCCGGAAGATGAGCATACTGAGTTTGTGTGACAACGTTACGTACTTTGAGTGTGGGCATAAAGCACCAACACGGCCAAGACGGTTCGGGACAGCGGTCATGCAGCCTAAACGGCATACAAAAAAATGAGTGCTCCTGGATATGTAATAAGAAGTCGACATCCGTACCGGGGATGTTTGCCAACTGAGCCAAAGAAGAAGAAAAAAAAAAGGAAAAAGAAGGGATCCCTTTAAATGTGCATCACTTTCCGTTATCTGAGACACCGTTTTTATGAGCCAAAAGAAACCGATCACTGATTCACCCTTTGCGTGAGATGATGGTACCCTATCACCGACACCCTTCTGCGCGCGATAATACACCCTTTGGCATGATGTAAAAAAATCCGATCATTGCCACGCCTTTTGCATGAGACAAAAGAACCCTATCTTTAACACGGGGTAATCGAGTTCTATCTTCAGCGTGCCTTTTCCATGAGACAATGAAACCCTGTCTCTGACACGTCCGTTACGTTAGATAATGGGAAGCTATCAATGACACAAACGTGGCACGGAAGAGTATGATACGCAAATCATAGCATCGGATGAACGCAAAAACACTTACTTCAAAGCGCAGACTTCATCTGGAAGTAACGCCAAATATCTTCAAATAGACGCACAGTCATGGGAAAAATCCAGTAGTTTGTTTTAATCCATAAAGGATGGCTATGCGCACCATATCGATTCATAAAGTCCACTAGACAAAAGTCATGGGCGTTCGATCAATTGTTAAGCGTGAGATATATCAGAGCAAAGGCCTGTCATCAAAGGATAATTCGCAACGTCCATTGACTCTTCTAAGGTAATTAAAGAAGGGCCGTATACAAAGAAGCACAATCCAATGTGGCCTCTCGGTGATAGCACCTGTCATAAATTATCCGACTATCTTTCAGCAAACTAGGCTGGAAAACAACTAGAAATTTCCGTCGCTATAAGGATAGTTTCAAACGTCGCTTTTCTTGATGTGTTGGCTGAGTTTTGTAGAAGAGCTGCTACTATCTCAAAGCAGGTAGTTTTATAAACGACTAATTCTGTTTCTTAGTATAATAGCACGGCCGTTGGCCAACGTCGCTATTGACTTACAAAGATTGGATTCGTAGGTAAAGGGGATGAGGGCCAGGAAGCGGCCTTGTTGGATGTCTGTTAGGAATGGTAAGCACCGTTTTTCGTAGGGCAAAAACGTAGAGATCCTGGGTTTAGGATTCCGTCCTTTCATATGAACGCATCTGTATGCGGAGAGCAAATATATGCAAATGGTATTGAATACAATATCGTTGCTAACTAGGAGCCAACCCGCACACAAGTCATGAAGACCTATCTGTAGCACTGCTACACTTAGAGAATCTCATGTAGCATTATTTAAACAGCCACTCGATACGTATCTTGTAACTTCCTATGAACACTAATATTACAAAGATCCCAACTGCAAGGTAATGATATCCGTTCGCAGACACTGAATAGACGTTCGTCTGCGGACATTCGTTTCATAGACATTATATCACAGACATTTAGGTACTCAGTTAACTATTTATGGCAATTAGGATATCTGCCAAATAGCTGTCTAGATGGCGCTACAAGAATAAACGAAAAAAGATGAATCCTGAATTTCTAGTATCTTCCTTTGCAGAAATAATGGAAACAATAGAAAATACCTCTACAGACCAACGGAAACCTCTAAGGAAGAACAGTCTCCTAGGCGGCTTGAAGCCGTAAGTCTGAAATGCACTTCTATGAAATGGTACTTAGATAGCTGACACAGCTAAAGCAGAAAACGTAGAGTTACTTTCCTAGCAGCTCTTTGTCAGTGGATAGTATATACTCCTTTCCTTCTTTCCTGTTTCATATCTTTGCGCCTCAAAGACAGGGTGTTCTAAAAAGTTGATGAAATCAAGGTAATAACAGTTACTGTGCATTTTTGCTAATTATCTGGCTGCCTTTTGCATCACGCGCGACCACATGTGCAGCGCATCCGGCAAGCAATGTCGTGATTATTCAAAATTAATGTCGCTGGCCAATCAAAGTCGATTTCGTACCTTCAGAAATGGAAGTCGTGCTAGCTGTTTCACCCTCCGTGCTCCTGGGGGAAAGGACTCCAGATTTTTGGTAAAGGAAGTAGGGATAGAAGGAAAAAGATATCTTGGATAAGGTACCAGCAGTTCCAACGTTATTTGAAATCTAGTTTCATGAAGCGACGACCAGTTTCATTGTTGCTGCTAAACTAAGAAAGTAAGACCTTTCGCCATCATAAATCCTTAAGGAATATCAAGAGTAAGTCGTGGCAAACGCTACAGGAAGAAAATCTCCATAAGATCTCCATCATATCTAGAAAAATCTCCACTTTTTGACCGCCTCTGGAGACATTTTGGAGATATTTTGGAGACGATTTGGAGATTTGATGGAGATTTGATGGAGATTTCCTTTTCTGAAGTTCAGCGATTGGCTCAAACTTTTAATCTAATGCGTCTCTTGTTATCTGCGATTGGTTCTCAACGTTACTATAAAGCGCTTCTTATCAGTTGTAATTGGCTTATGGCGTGTGCCACATACATAAGGCCTCTTTTCTCTCACGTAGCTGGTATTTACTTTTGCTATAAACCGTTTTATTGAATTATTTTATATTTAGAATAAATAGACCACTTGTATATTTATGCTATCGGAAGTAATATTATTTGTTGAACGACGTTTGGATATGACACGGCGCGACAAAAGAAACTTATCGTCTATGCTAACTACTTCTAATTAGTTCTGTTTGTATTACAGGTGAGGATACATTGATATTTTCTACCAATATCGCTCCAGCTGTCATCGTCCATAGTAATTCATACTAACAAAGTCAATTTTTCATATGGAAATAGAACATACCTGAGTAGACTACGCGAGCGTACTATTCCTAACTTACAACAATTATGCTCCATCATTTCAATTCTACCTCCACCCCCATATCCAACGAACAAAGCACTAATTCCCATCAGCACTGTTTCTCCTAGCAACTTCCGGTACTTCTTACATCCACCATTGTCAATCCCAATAGGTTGGCGGATAAGGCCAAAGAACTGGCAAAGCTTTTGGTTACTTCCTATAACACACACAATACGCACTCCGTGGTGGCGCCTCCTCCAAGGCTGTTTACCAACCAAGGCACGGTTACACCGCCTTGCTCCTCTTCGTTTCCCATCCCGAACTGCAGCTTCTGCACAGATGCAGTTGAAGACGAACAGCATTTCTTTCTGACGTGCCCGCTAAAGCGCCAATTATGGGTAGCCACCTAGAGATCGACCGCCTCTCCCCCCTCCACAGACAACCTCTGAGCACTGATAACATGCCCCACAGGTGATAATCGCCGGGTTCTGCTATGGATCGGAAAAGTACTAGGCACCATCTGGTCGTACCATTGGAGGCTCACATTCGAGCATAAACCATGGGTCCGCGAAGTAGCACTTTCGTCCTACCATTCTTCCCTGACAGAATAGCCTTGTAATTAGAATTTCAACGATAGATTTCCTTTAGATTAGAATAGTATAGAAGTAGATAACCAGTGAGACAATAAAGTCACCAAAATACCCAAAAAAATGAGTAGACTACGCGACACTGCCTTCACTCGTCTCAAGGCGATGTGTCTTCTGAGTTTTATCATCAACATGCCTGTTTAACATATTATCATCTGGCAGAGACGCTTCTGATGCTTGCAGAAGCACTTCGTTTTTCATCAATGTCTTGAACGCTCCTACGGAGAACCGCTTCTTTCTTATACTGGTTTCACCGTTCTTGTTAGTATATCAACACTGCAGGCTGTCTCGGATGAGTCACGCCTACGGTACCTGACCACCGAGTTAGGATTACAAGGGCTCCTTGTAGCTATAACTAGATATTGGTGTTAACTCTTCCACAACGCAATTTAAGTGCAACGCTGCTCTTCTCGAAATTTAGACATCTGAGAGAAAATGACGCACAAGGACTGTTTCTCAGGTTTCCCAGGAACGTTCCAAGGTAGCAAACGACAGCGATGGCATTGTCAGAAGACAGGAATGTTATCCGCATCACAAGTGAGGATTTACCTCCAGTGGATTCCGTTACGCAGCTGGTACAGGATGACTCTGCTGGTGCCATTAGTGTATTTCTAGGGACAACAAGGGACACTTTCCAAGGTGAGCAACGGAATGAGTTATATAGAATAGTCATTGACCCATTTAAAGGAAAACAGGTGGTGCAATTAGATTACGAAGCATACAATGACATGGCTTGTAAGGTGCTTAACACGATTGTGCAAGAAGCACGTAACAAGTGGTCATTGAAACACATAGCGGTTTATCATCGTACTGGGACGGTGCCAGTTGGGCAGACCAGCGTTATCGTCGCTGTTTCTTCAGTTCATCGAGGCGATTCTATTCATGCTGCAGAATATCTGATCGATCAGCTAAAGGAACGTTGTCCTATCTGGAAAAAAGAAGTGTACACTGATGGAAGTGAGTGGAAGGGATCTTGTGAAGGTTGCCGTGCACAACGACATGGAAAAGATTAGAATATATAGAGAAAATAAATGGTTTTTAATTGAATAACCACCGAGAGAGATAGACGCACATGATTCCAACCATCGGAACATACCAAAAAGTCCGTCAACTAAGGCCAATTGTCATAACAGTGAATTAAGTTTCGCATGTACAAAAAGAAAAAAATGAATGAAAGAAGAGATTACACAAACAGAGAAGGATAAAGGTAAAAAAAGAAAAAATTACATATGAAAAAAAAGTAGTAATAAAAAATAGAAAAGAAGGTAAAGAAGAAGAAAAAGGAGTGTAATTCTTTTTTTTTGTTTTTGTTTTTCCTTTAGAATGTTGATGTCTCTCTTGGTTCGAGTTCCAAACTTCGTTCGTATAATGTTTCGACGTCATGACTATTCTTTAGGTGGAATTTGATGAACTCTTGAAGTTCTGGTACGACCTGGAATGTGTAAGGAGGTGATTGGAATTGTTTGATTTCTCGAATAGACTCTGCTGCTTTTTGTCGTTTAGCAAAGTTGATAAGATTATTGGATTTCTTCAAATAATCTGGATTGCCATCCTCAATAAACGTCAGATCTTGCAAATAAATACCCAAGAATGGAATACATGGTGGATTCACTGAATGAATCATTTCTCGGTATTCTGTAAAATTTCGATTGGATCCCATTAATTTGCGAATATTTGATAGGATCTGATTAGTACGTCCGCCAACCAATTCCCACGTTTTCTTTAATCGACCGACTGAACTATTATCAAATGCTGAAATAATCGCCATACACGTATTGTAATTGTTCATTATTCGGCATCGCTATATGAAAGAAAAAAATCCCCATAAGTCTTCAAGTAGAATTGCTCCTGTACTTACATTAGCAACTTGTGCCCAGTATTTGATGATGACAACACGTTTCTTTGCTTCTTCATACGCCAAGATACTTCCAGTAACCCAAGCCGTCAATCGATTACAATAATCAATAGATTGTTTCACATTAACGGCAATATTCGCATCTTCTCGGGAGAACGCTTTGCTGAGACATTCGATAGGTCGAATATTGCTATACAGCTTGAAATCCATAATACTGAGTTGACGTGCAAGTTCCAAAGCATCCGTTTCAAGTAGTCGGATACGTGACATATTTTTAGGCATAATCGGATTGGGTCCTGTCACAGTTGCGGGAACAAGTTTCTTCAGCCCACCATTTGCATCAAGCTCCTTGCGTTTGCGGATCAACCTGTTCAATTGATCGGCCGAAAATGGTGATGCATCGCGTATCACTGTATTCGTAAAGAATTCCAATCGATTCAGTATGGGCTCATCCTCATCGTTGTAATAGTTCTCCAACCAATTCTTCATCACATTAAACACACTAAAACGTTTTTAGTCTCCACTTGCTTTTTTTATACCTATCCTTGTCTTACCGTAATCGCACTAATTTCTGTTTCCGATCTGTCCACATATCCAGTTCGTCAGGTGTAAGCCCCTCGGGTGCACGCAAGTTGTATCGCTGCTCCAATAAACTCACGAATTCGTCGGTAGTACAGAACGATCGATAGGTAAGCAGAAAATTGGCAATGAAGCTCATGTCTAGTCGACCCCATAAAAATAATCAGCCCATTTGAACTAATAATAATAATAATAATAATAATAATAAAACTTACCAAGTGTATCATGAAGTGTAAGTCGTTCCACAAGAGCAGGGAGCGTACCCCCTTTTACACTACCATCTGTAGTAAACACAATGTCACCTTCATTGTAATCGTAACCAAGGAACCAGAGTGCATCTGCATGTCCATCCAACGTCTTGTTGCTCAATTGCCGTTTACGAGCCTTATCTCCTCTACCGATAGATGGTCGATGACGATGATATCCTCGTGACACCAATGGGGTCTGCTCCACATCTGTCCCTGCTCCAGTCTCCAAACCTTCCCCTGCTCCTGCTTCCCATTTACTCTCTTCAGAGCCGTAAGGCGTCTCTGGTGTCAGCGGTCCTCCATCGCCAATGCGATCATCATCCGCTCCTACTCCTCCACGCATGAGCCACATGCGTCGCTGACTGACCATCTGATCAACACTCGTCAAGATATTCTCAATGGTATCTTCAACCAAATGCAACGCATCTTCAATCTCCGTCACGCTGTTTCCAGTATCAACACCTGCGTCTGTGAAACCTTGCACAGCACCAAACAGAGATCCAATTGCATTGTACAGTTGCTGTTTGTTCACGCGGTAATCTGACAACGAGGGAATCTGAGAGTTATCAACGTTCGTTAAATCCATATCTCCTAAAATGCTTAGGTACTGTCCAATCTGCATCGAGAGGTTGCGAAACAGGATCACTACATTGGACCGCGCTTTTAGTTCGTTGGTATTTTCCCGAATTGAGAGGATAAAATTAGTTGCGCGCGATAAGGCTTCGGTTGAACCGTAAATTTGGTTGGCATGTGTCTGTAAACTAACGATCAGATCTTGATTGAGCGGATATTTTGCCTTGTGCACCAACGTCGTGGTCTGATCAAGGCTCTCTCGCTTTTCGGATGGCGTAGGATGAACGTGCCCATCACGTCCTACCAACTTTGGACAGACGGATTCGACATCAATCTGCTTGTTTTGGCATACTGTAACAAAGTTACGAACGGCTGTCAGCAAATCCGCTGCGTCACGCTGAACCTTATAAAGAGTCTCTGCCGACCCTGACGAATGGCCAGATTCGGTCGCCATTTTTACGGATAGCACCAGTTTCGATAACGATGCCATCACAGCTCGATGAGGATCTCGCAATTCACGATCTTGCATATGCGCCGCCTCTCTGTCCATTGATCGTGAGGAATAGAGCATCAATCGAATGGTATCCACAACAGCAAGAATACTGGTTCCACATTTTTCATGCTGTCCACGTTGCGCTGCTGTATTCAACTGATGAACGGCTGTAGCGATATCCGTTGATAATTTCTGCCATGTCAACGATTCCACTTCTAAGATAGATGAAGGGGTATTCCTGTCATCATACATGTGTGTACTTTGACGTATATTTTCCTCTCGTTTGTTATTTCGCTGAAAAAGAAAAGTGTGGTTACGATCGCAAATCATTTCTCTGGCTGAAAATTTACCAGTCTTCCAGTGATCTGATCGATTTCATTATAGTCCCATGTTGTTTCTTGTGTTGTCAGATTACAGTAATAGATTCTGCCCTGAGGTGTGGTTCTCTCCACCCACTGCGACATGACCTAGACGAAAACCAAACGTTTTAGTCAGATCTGCATGAGCATGTTTCTCGTCCGTATCTTCTCACTCACAAGGTTTGGATCCTCCGTCGGGGTTGCTTCGATGCTTGCTGGGAGAGAATCGATACTTAGTCGGCGCTGATGTGGTCCATTGGAGAAGTGATCTTCATCTTCCGAGTCGATCGAACCGTTGGCTGGCATAGCACGACGGGGACGACGGGGACGATGAGGATGGTTCGTTTCGTTTTCGTCGTCATATTCAGAGTCATCCTCATCACCCGGTTGAAGATCGTACGGCAAACGATTTTTTGTCCATCCAGCTGCTGGCGTATGGAAACTACCGTTTTCCGAACTTGTGTTGCTACTATTAGAGCGACTGCGGCTGCTGTTGCTCCAGCCAAGCTGGTTGTTCGTCATCGTCGCTGCCGGTGGGGTTAGCGAATGGGGCCGAAAACGGGGACTTTCGAGTAACGGTGATTTCTGCTCATTGGTTTGTTGATCGACTACATAACGTCTCTCATCATTGATACGGTTGCTCCTTACGCTATCGACCATGGCGGGGTTGACACTGACGATTTCGACATAGTTGCTAGGAAACCAACCTCGCGTGCCATTGCACCTGAGACAAAAAAAAAGAAAAAAGAAAAGAGAACACAATTTATTACTTCTTTTTCTTCTTCGTCATGTCTAATTTACCAGCCATCCCACCAGCCAGAGTCTAACTGGTTGAGCACGTCGATATACTCGTCTTTCTCGAAGTTCAATGAGGATTGCTCGTCGGACGAGAACGAGTACAAGGCTCTCACTCTGCAAATTATCCTTGGAGACGTTGCCATGGAGAATATAGCATGAGAAGAAAAAGAGAAAAACAAGAAAGAAAATGAAGGTGAGTGTAGACAGTGAGGTATGGAAGTTCGGCGGCGGAGAGAGAAAAGGCTTAAGGAAGCGTTTTTCATGATCACTGCCACTTTTTAAGGTTTAAGCTGATGTCATTTAGACACGCGAGAGGAAGGAAAAAAGAAGGTAATCCTTTTTTTTTTTTTTTTTTTTTTTGCCCGCGCTTGTCTTTCTTGCGCTTCTTCGAAGGCTAGGAATGATTAACCCTTATTCACATGTTCCTGTCATTTTATGCGATACTTTGTACTTAAATCCGTTTCACATTGCTAGAGAGAATTTTCTCTCTTTGAGCTAGTTACCCACTCTGTGAGGACCCGCGGGCTCAGCCAACATTGGTGTCACATTGTGTATTCCTTTGATATAGCAATCACTATCTCCCTTTCTTCTTCTTTTCGGTTACTTTTAAACCAAAAGGGTATACTATTATTATTATCTCATTTATGTTCTGAAATGGGCTTGTCCTGCAATAGTTTCTTCTCTGTTTTTAAACCTCATTGAGAACCCAGCGGGGATCCAAGTTTAGGTGTCGTTCGATGTTGGATGAACCCGATCAAATTTGCCTGTCAAAAATAAAAAAAAATTTTTTTTCTCGCATGGTTTTTTGTTAAGGTTTTTCTTACCTGGTACTGCAATGAAATAATGATCAATTTCACGACAGAATCTTTCTTTGTATTGATCAGGAGGAACTACTGTCACCTCTTTTTTTGGCTGTAATGTTGTTTTGCTTTTGTTTTCCATTTTCTTATACCATGTATAGGCACCGATGAAATCTATATTGCTATAAAGTCAGCTGGGCATTTGACTTGCCATGTGATTTTACTATAACTGACCTACAATGCCAACCGTCATTTCCTTCTTGTTATTATCTAATCCCACCAGCAAGGAATAATCCATAATATTACTCTCTGCAAGGAAAGTCGTATCATTTTCAATAGCCTTTATGATCAAAGCCCGTGAATGTTCATGGACGGGAAGTCTCATTCGATGCTCTATAAAAAGTTAAGCTATGCGAATAAACGTAAAATCTGCGTTACCATCTACCCAGTCACCGTCCCACAAAGTTGCATCGCTCTGCTGCTTGCGGCACTCGTCCACATGCCGATCTTGTATCCCTTTTAAGTCAAAGCGCTAAAAAAAAAGGTTTAAGTGTTTGTACGACACCTATGTAACCCGTACCCGGGTGATCGTTTGGCCGTGGAAGAGATGCTCCATGACCAGAACATCCATCTCCAGATCGACCGATTTATCCGCCGTACTTTTCATTTGAATACTATAAAAACCTAAAATTTTAGCAAGTGCAGTCGGTTGCTAAAAAAGAAAAAACGATAGATAAGCAATTCCCTCCGCAGTTGGCATGTTATTTAGTACCTCCACCGATTGTTTCATATAGTCGAAATATTTCGGCGCAAACTTTAGAAAAGCTTCTTTTTCATCAATATTCCAAGCATTCATCATTTCCTTGACGACAAGTCTATCATCTAGTGAAGCGTTAACTCTCTCCTCTTCCTCAAAAATAAGAAAACCTACCACGTGTCTTGTAAAAGTGACTCTTGCTTTTGCCCCCACACGCCAGCCATTCATGGCAACGACTCAGGGACTGAATTAGCAATTGATCAATGCCACATTGACGGCGAATGGCTTCGAATTCTTCCGCGTAATACACGATGCACGTGAATTCGGTTTGATCGTGCACAAATTCTACGGCAAAACGTTACAACCACCAACTTGGGCGGAGTACACGACGGAACACTTTACTATGCTTTATATGCGGGCTTATCGTCTGTTGCTGAGATTTTCCATGCATCGTTGTTGCATCGCAGTAATGGGAAGATATCTTAATTTCCTTTGTCAGCTGCTGGTTTGGAGCAATCTTGTCTTTCTTTGCCGCCGGTTCCGTTTCGAGCACACGCTCGCTACGTTGTCGTTGAACCTTGCGATGATCGATTTTTGATTCATTGTGCAAAAGTGAATTAGAATGTAGCCATCGGTTTTTAAATAATCCAGAAAGGCGTTGTCCATGATGATGATGAACCTCACTGACACTGGCTTTGACAGTTTCCAAAATCATCGTACGAAAAGAAGCTGTTTCGGTTGCGCTGCCTGCAGAAGAAGGGACGTACTTGCGCTCAGTGCTGCAATAGTAGCCATCCAAGACAGGCGATCTATTATTATTATTATTATCATTATTATTGTTGTTGTCTGGTAATGTCGCCGAATCAGCAGGTGACGAAATGGGTATATCTGTGCTAGGTGTTGAAGATGGTGTGAATGTGTCTTGATGAAGCTGCTTAAAAAACTGGCGTCCGTGCTTCATTTCCTCCATGTACTCGTTCGAACTGAATGGAACGTCATCAGCGCACATTGGAATAAAGAGGTTCATCAATTCTCCGCTTTTGTTTCTTTTACCTTAGGGTATAGGCAATGATGGATGTTGGTTCATCTTCCCGTACAGGAATAGGGGATCCAGGGAAACAGTGAATATGTTTTGAACGGGTATAATCTGGCGCATCCCAAGCGCAATCATCGGGCACTTCAGCACAGTGGTCCTTTTGCCATTGTCGCAGTCGATCCAAGTGGATGGAGCTTTTGAGAGCAAATAGGCGCCGAAAATCGTTGAAATCATACCTGTTTGGTTCGTTCAATTCTCGTAGCAAATGGATGTGATCGGCTTCGAACGCTTTGCGCATTGAATCTAACTGGGTCTCGCGTATCACTGTATCCGTCAGACTCTGATTCTCACGACATTGCCGTCTTGCTTCTGCTTTAACATAACGTAACAAGAGGTCGAGGTGTCCATTAGCAGCGTGGAAAAAGGTATCCACATCTTGCATTATTTCTGAACGCCATCGTTTCAGTGCAGCGGCACTCACACGTGTGCTGTCGTTAAAAGTAAGTTGTTCATCAACAGGGCCAGCCTGTATATGTGGCATACGTAATTCATACAGTGGTGTTTCTTCGTGTACAAGTTTGATGGTTACGCCCATCAGATGGAAGCATCGCATCGTGGAGGTCTTGCTATTCGCATGAGGACAGAGCGTATGAGGAGCGACAAATCGTTTACTATAAATGATTAATTCGAGGTATTTTGCAAAGGAATAGTGAAATGTTTCGAGTGACATGGTGATGGGTGCTGTCGACGCGTCGCATACAGTACAAGATAGCCACATCTGTATCCCCTGGTTGGCTGGTATACTTAGTTGTTCCTGCTGCAGAAAGGCGTAGATTCGAGCTCTCTCATGTGCAAAGCCTAACACGTGGTCTTTCAATGGCTGACTACATCCATGATGTGTCGTGTGATGTTGTTGCTCTATCCAATCTTTGCACGGCGTCTGGATATGATCACACCATCGTTGAATTGTCTCACCAAGTGATCTGTCGGCGCACGGTTGGAAATACTGTATTTTACGTAGCTCTGGACCAAGACAAGGTCGATCAGGGCAACCAATTGGGAAGCACGAAAAATTGAAGGCGATACTTTGATGTTGAATAAAGCTTTCCAGCGTATTTGTCTCGAGCATCAAATAATGAAGAGCAAGTTTACTATCTCTTACTGGTGTTCGTAATATGGTATATGCTGAAACTGATTGGGGTATTGCTGATTCTTCTTGATTATCTAATAGTTTTTTGTTGTTGCTCAAGAGAGAAAACATTGACGACGAGCGTCGCTTCAGACCAAATCTAGACGGATGGGTATCATCCTCTTGTGACCCAGCCATCACTGTTCGAATCGTACAAAGGGCGGATTCCTCATGCTCAAGCCGCACAATGATAGCGGGTGAAGTAAAGAGGCAGTCAGGTGAGGAGGATACACATGCCTGCTCAAGACGCTTTCGCAATTTGGAGAAGAAACGCTGATGTTCCTCCTCTGCAACCAGTGTCGTGGATGACTGTCTGCGGCTACTTAGTGCTATAGATAGGCGACGCGGTGCTGGTATCAATCGCCAGCCAGTAGGTGATGATGTTCCATTCATCTCAGCCTTGCGTCTTTTCCCGCCAAAAAGCCAGCCAAAAATCCCATGCTGTTGCTGCTGCTTTGTAACAAACTCGGGTGCACAGCGGGGGTTTGAGGTATTTAAAGCCATGCTGTCCAGTGTCATGATCAGCTGTACATGATGATCTCGCATTACATGCGCTTCTAGGCTCAGGCTACACAAAATATATACCAATAAAGCTGTCAACTTGAGTAGATGGTTGGCTTCGGCTACATGGACCCCGTACAGACGAATCGTACCCGTCAAACGAATACATTGGCAGGGTAGATTTTCTAAAAACCATTTAAAAAATTGATACAATTTGATTCACAGGTGACCTACCCAAGATGTCTGACAAGGGTTGACCGTGACAGATGTTTGGAAGAAATGTGGTCTGGTTAGGTGTATCCGTGTCAAACCACGCTATCCAAATGCCACGACCGTTATCAGACCCCTCAATTTCGGATAACCGTAAAAGGAATTGCATCAGTACGTTAGCCCAAGGGTTTGTGGGAAGCGCAAGCTGAATTAACCAAGCATTCACTAGTTTCCAAAGATGGGCACGAGAAGCATCGTCTAGGCATCGTTTATGAATTGAGATGGATGACGACGATGATGGTTCGAGAGGTACAAATGGCAGAGGTTTATTCACATCTGCAAAAGAACTTCTCGCGGTAGTGAGGAGCATGTGTATAAAGGATGGAGAGGACCTGAGAGAAACAGCTTTTTTTTATCTGGCTGCAAAAAGAAAACAGAAAAAAGAAATCTCGGATTGCGGAAACGTAACACCGATAAACCTGCGATCCAAAGTGTCACACGATAAACAAACCATTCACTATTATTCATATCATAGTATTGAAAGCAGACTTCGCTATCATTTCTTTTTCTTAAGTTCTACCCTGTACATAGGTATTTACTATAGCTCCAAAATTTTCTATGGTAGAATAAAACATTTGCATAAAGCTGTCAATAATGATAAGCTTACCTCCTTGATTCAAGGCTATTTCCAGTTCTTTGTCACTAGGCTGACGAGATCCATCACCGTTGGCAATGGTTCCTGCACCATAAGCTGATCCACCGACCACCTCGTTGATATCAAACAAATGTGCATTGGCAAAACCAAATGGTACATAAATCATACCATGATGAGCGAAATACGTAATCGTTGTCAATGCTGTCGTTTCTTGCCCACCATGTTGACTAGCTGTACAAAAGAATGTACCAGCAAATTTACCAGAAAGTGCTCCAGTAGCCCATAGTTTACCAGTGGCATCCAAGAGTCTAGAAAGAATAAATATTTTAGTAATCTAAATCGTCTGAAACATTACACTTACGCTTTCATTTGAGCTGGCATGGTTCCAAATCTGATAAAAAGGTTAATTTTTCTAACTATACCATAAAACTTTTTTTTCTTTGCAAACCTGGTAGGAATGCCAAAGATAATACCGTCTGGTTCAGTTAGTTGATCGACAGTAATAATCGGTAAGTCAGGTTTAGGTGGTGCATGCATTTTCTGAAGGATATCATCAGATAATGTCTCTTCCACTTTAAATTTGGATTAGTTGAATCGAATCCATTGATTGCTTTGTTTACCTTGAAAGATTTTGGATTTGACACCTGCTGATTCCAAACCCTTTTGAACCTCCACTGCTAATTTGTAAATGTGGTGATAGAGCGTATAGACAACAATATAGACTGTTCCAGCCATAATACATAGACAAGAGAAAGAAGAGAAGAAAGAGAAAAATAAAACGTCTGGTATTCACACGAAAAAGCAAGACATTTTTATAAACATTTGCTGAATCGGGGAAAATAAAGCAAGGGTATATGCAGCGACGTTTAAAACTTCCTAGGGTATTTACAAATCAAGCGCGGGAAAATCAGCACCCTTCCCACCTCTTCTTTCTCTAATGGCGCAACCGAAGGTTTATATTGTATTATACTCGCTCTATCATCATATATATAAACTTTCGCTCTCCATTCAAAAAGGTATGGACTATGACGCCATCAAACGTTCAGATCTTAATCAACTTTTCCATAAGGGTTGGAAGCCAACGGCGTGGAAGTCCAGACTTTTCAAGTGAAAGAAACCTTGCAGGAATATGTCCTGGAGAAAATGCACGCTCCCGCTAAACCTGATATTCCAATTATCGAGCCGAATCAACTAGCCGAGCCAGATGGTATCATCTTTGGTATTCCCACGCGTTTTGGCATCTTCCCAACTCAGATAAAAGCGTAATGTTTACCATTTGTTATGAAAAAGGAAATGAATAATGGGACTTGTAGGCTTTTGGATGCAACGGGTAAATTGTGGGCTAATGGGTCTCTCTCTGGAAAGTTCGTTGCCACGTTTTTCTCCACTGCTAGTCAGCATGGAGGTCAGGAAACCACTGCATTAAATGCGATAACGTACTTTTCCCACCATGGCATGATCTATGTACCATTTGGTTATGCGAATGTCAATATGTCCAACAACGATATTATTGTCGGTGGATCCGCCTATGGCGCTGGTACCATTACTTGTGGTGATGGATCACGGCAGCCGAGCAAAGAAGAATTAAATATTGCCGAAGAGCAAGGGGAAAATTTTGCTACTGTTCTCAATACATTTATAAGAGGAAGAAATATTGTAAACGGCGCAGATCCCGATGCCTCTATAAGGTCTATCCGAGGAGAAACGCCCCTGGATCAAGGCACACCAACAACGGCTCAAGGAAGCGAAGCTCAACAAAGCGCGCCTGCAGAGCCATCACCAGTGAAAGCAGCGACAGCTGCTACTGCTGGGGCTGCCACGGCCGCTGCAGGTGCGGCAGCAACTCTGCCTGCAGCGGAAGAACCTCGCGCCACCACCACCACTGCCACCACCACTGCTGGTGCTCCTGCTGCTGCTCCTCCACCGCAGACAGCGGATACTATCACCCCAGCACCCGCAACAGCGGGAACAACAGCAGGAACAACAGCAGGAACAACAGCAGGAACAACAGCAGGAACAACAGCAGGAACAACAGCAGGAGCAACAGCGGAAACGCCTGCGGCTCCCGCTCCAGAAGCGACGATTCCCCAAGAAGCTGGTACTACTGCTGCTCCTGCACAAAAGAAGAAAAGACGTTTCTGGTTTTGTTGTGGCAATCCGGATCAAACGGATTAAATATATATGTTCGTTTATACTGTTTATTGAATGAATTTTTACACCTCTCTTAAATAAATTCTGCTTCCATCAAGAGCCAGGTTTGCGCTAGGAAGGTATGAAATATGCGGTTATCAGTATTTTTATCTGACGCAAACATTGATTCCAATGATTGTTTATAAATTCTTGTGGCAGTACATACACAATAAAAATAATGCAAATTTAGTGCACAGAACTCATGCGGAGGGATCCATAGAACTTTGCATAAACTGTATAAAGCGATCGCCGTATTCTCCAGGCGGAACGGCAGAGATGGCGTGCTAAGACGTCACATATAAGATCATCAGACAAGCAATCGAGGGGAATATAACCCACCTTGTCGTGTGTTAAGCTTTTCCAGAAATGTTCCAACTTCTTGCGGAAAGTGTAAGGCGTCAAAATGTCAATGACGCCGACAAAATACAATACATCTGTCCCGCTATTTTGCCCATCACTTGATTGAAATCCTCCATCCTCAGCGTAAAACAGACAATGTCGGCGTCTAACACATAGCTGGTGAACAGAATATTTCCCCCCAAAAAAATTCCAAATTATTTACTCTTCCGAAGGACTCTCCGGCAATTCAGACGCGTCCAGCTGGACCACGTTGGCACGTTGAAGTGCTTTTCGAACAGCATCTGCCCTATGTCCATGCGCCATTTCCATCGCGGGTGACTTTATGCTTTTGATTATTATTGTAAAGCTACTCAAACTTACTTGCACCATATGCAATTGGTTATCTCTACATCCTTCCGTATTACCACGTTTCAAGTCATGGATACCAACAAGCAAACTATAATCCATAATATTAAGTTGCTTCAACAACTACAATGAAGGCGTTAAGTTCCGCTAGAGCCGCATGCAACCAATTTTTACCTCAACGTCACGCTGCAATTGCAACAGCAGAAGATTTTGTTTGTATGGTCCAAGCTGCAACTTTTTGTTGCTATTGAGCCAATTATTATCTTTCAAGACAGAGTGTGGATTCCTGCTCAAGTCTTCCTCCGTAGTTAATCTTCCATAGGTAGATCCCTTCAAGTCATAGACTTCGTGTACATCCTTGTTAGCGGGAAACACGTTGCCCATGACTACAAAATGGATTTTCCGGCCTGCTGGAAGCTTGATCCGATGCAAGCCATAAAACCGACATAAGAGCGTATTGGGATTTGCACATACATGCTGATCTCCAGCATAGCGTGTGAAACCTTGCCTGAATATTTTTTTTAACTCACCTCGTAATAAGCTGGGAGTATTTTACGCAGAAACTTGTGCTCTGCATGACGGATGGTCTTGATGATAAACCGATAATCTCTTGAATAGTAGAAGAAACTGCCACTTTTCCCTGAAGACGCTAGTTCCGATAGAATGTACTTATTTGTCAGTGACATCTAACATTGCCAACTTTGTTAGTTCTCTCCATCGAATAATTTCGGCAAAACGTGTCTCACACCAAATAGTCAGCTGGATCAATATGAAACTTTTCACGTAGGTTGCGAAAAACCCACGGCGCATAATCTTTAAATTTGAAATCATACTTGACGCCTGGAGTCAGCTCGTTACCAGTACTAGCAGCATATAAGTTCCTCCTTCAAAACCACATTAGACTTACACATCGAAAACTAACTTATGAGAAGCACGAACGTCATCATTGGTGAAGTCGCGTCTCATTTTGGCAGAGATTCTCCCGACCTATCCATAACATGAGTACGAGATTCAGCCTCATCCACACTTACCGCGATACGGATTCCTGTCAGCATATCATACCTAACAAACAAACAAACAAAGACTAGAGGTTTGCATTTGGAATAGACGCCTGTCCTTACATGAGTACGTAGTTTCGATGCCCTTTTGTCACACGCGTGCCAATTGGCATCTGCTGCATCTCATCATCATCCTCCTCTTCCTCGTCATCCTCTTTTCCCTTTCTTTTAGAATCTGTGGATTTGCGTCGGGTTGCCCGTCTGCTTGCTCGCCTTGCAGCGATCTCAGCTGTCAATGCCGCCTGTTCCTCGGCATTCAAATCGCCCAAATCAACGCCGACAGGGACAGGATCAGTCTGAGGTACGTCGTCTTTCTCCTCCACAATAGCAACTGTTTGATTTGTCCAGCCGGCTGGATCAAAGATAGCAAGATCTTGCGTTTCATATAATAAAAAACTGTCTGAAACTGCTTTGGTCGATTTTGGAGGTGATGGTTTAGCAATGTTTGGGTCTGATCGTGAATGGCGATCGGATGACACCTTTGCGTCATCCACATCGCGTTGAAGGTAGACTGGCCCAGGCTGGTGCAACATGAAAGGAAAGAAAAGATAAAGAAAGTAAAGAAAAGAGACGAAAGAAAGAAAAAAGATTCCTTTACTCTGGTAAAAAATGGACGCTATCTACCATCGATCGCCATAGAAGCGTTCCTCGTCTTTGTGATGCTCTACCATCTCCCCAATCGCAACCCCAGCCAGCCCAACAGCCGCTGCTGCACCTGCCATTTTCATACCACTGTTCGGACCGGAGAAAATCTTGCCAAGACCTTTTTCCTCTGATGGTTGTTGCTGAGCAGGAGGAGCGCCGTAGCATTGCTGCTGAGGATAAGGCGATGTTTGCGGTGGTGGATAGATTGCCTGTTGAGGAGGAGGGTACGCCGCCTGCTGCTGCTGCGGAGGGGGATATGTGGCTGTGGATGCATAATAAGATTGTTGTTGAGGAGGAGGGTAAGATTGCGCTTGTTGTGGCTGTGGTTGCTGTGGTTGCTGTGGATAACCATAGTTGCTAGTGGCTGGAGCTTGGCCGTAGTAACTGGAAGGCTGTCCATAACTCTGGGGTGCTCCTGCTCTTTCTGATGGATTGGCTGCAGCAGCGTACGCAGCGGGTGGCGGAGGTGGAGGTGCACTTCGGGGGTCCTCCCATGTAGTTATGTTTCTGACTGTATCGATAAAATACCTATAAAAATGTCAGCATATTTACTTCTTTTTTTTTTTTTTTTTTTTAGTACGTACCATCTTCCATCAGCCGCTTGGCGAGCATCCCAACCTAGTAAAATGCATTGGTTAACCAACTAAAATTTTTAGTTCATGCGCGCACCTGGAGGTAATGGCGCAGACATGATGAAAAGTAAAAGAAGAAAGAAAAAATGACCAAAAAAAGTGAATTAAAATAGACGTCGAGTTGCACAAACTCAATCATTTTCCTTGGCGAAAAAAGTTTAGTTACGCAGGCGCAGATCTGCTGTTTGATAATACAAGTCAACAACAGTTGAAAGAAATAGCATTCATTATCTGCTGTCAACAGAATAAGAGGAAGTAGCTATTATTATTACCTGATATCATCAGAACAGTAAGCTCTCACTTTCCAACCAGTAAATATAATAACATAAGTTCCTATTATAGTGGAAATGAATGGAATGACATTGTCTATCTTGACGAAAATACTGTTGTTGTCAATGGCGAGTCTCAATAACTGCATTAACGCAGATTGTCTGGTAACTGACATTCCAATCTATTGGAATTTCACAGAAGAAAAGTGCACGCTTTTTACCTTTCAACGTCTGCTTATAAAAACATGGCAATAAGATTCGGATGTCTGAGGATATATGTGCTCTCTTCAATACAGAAGGGTTTATCCCATTAAATGGATGATTTCTCGCACATGTTGGTGTTTTTTCTTTCATTCTATACTCCATTAACTGTTCTGATGCTTTCCTTTGCTTACGGCTCATATGAAGTCTATTTCCCTATCAGTAGAATAGCTGGAAGCTGGTCCCAGCTCCACAGTCATTACTTACGTTTGATTGACTAAACAAGGATCATGAATCTTTCGGATCCAGTACCAAAAACACGATGTACGTTCAGAAAAAGATAAGTACCTCCAAAGAAAGATAGGTTCCTTCAGAGATAGATGAGTACATAGAAATATGTGACATAACGCATCTCGTCTGAGCCACTGCCGCTAGTAGCCCATTTATTCCGTGGTAGCCGCAGCCCAAGTACTATCCGACCACACCAATGATATGAGGTACAGCGCAATTCATCAGCTTCGCAGTAGACTTAATTGTAGTAGGAATTCCTGTCGCGGATGGGCAAAAAGAGAAACTGCTCTCGGTAAAGAAGCAAAGTACTTGCACAGTGAAGTACTGAACATTATAACGGTCCAAAGCGGAAGAATTTTTCCAAATTCAAAATGAATGGTCGCGCAAAATTGATCACAGCAATAGAAGCGGCTCGTGGGATGACCTTGCACATCATCTGAATGGGTGAGTGTCGTACGAAACTACTTGCGGTGAAATTTAAAACCGCGTCACGGCTAGAAGTTGCAAGCTTTCAACGGAAGAGCTTCTTTGCGACGCACGTCGGCATCGCATGCAAGGAACGCATGGTTTCCAGGGTACTGCAGCCATTTATAGAACGCGTTGCTGTGGTTTATTTGACGGTTCATCAACAGTGCGTACGATGAGCGGGCGATGCGGAAAATTTTGCTGTGGCTATTATTACGACGTAATTCCAGTTACCTGTGCTGTTATACCATCACCTTCCGTATGACAACCTTGGAAACCGAGTCGGTTTTCACGTACGATATTGATATGAAGGAAGCAAGCTTTGTCATTCCGAATGAAGCGATGCCAAGACCAGAATGGCAGAGTTTACAAACCTAAACGTGCCGGCAACCGTGAGTATGTTGTCAAATACCATGTAGCTGCTTCGACTGCGACAAATATGGATTTTGTTGTTGACGTTACAACAAGGACGAGTTACTGGATGGACAGGATTCAAAGGGTTCAAAAAGAAGCTCGGAAAATTATCCCAGCTAGAATATCCGCGCTTTGGATCAATGGATGCATGGATGCATGATTTCGAGCGTAATCCAGGATTTTGTCCAAAGGGTCATTGTCGAAACGACAGAAAGAAAGTTTTTAAAAAATTCAACGGTTCTGTTCCTATCCTGGCCTTGTCATAGACGTGGAAAACTTCCTTTTCCGTTTAGCGCGAGCACGATACCCTTCGCGCTTGAACTTGTATCATCGTCCATGTTCAATTCAACGGTTCTGTTCCTATTCCGGCCTTGTCATACCCGTGGGAACTTCTTTTCTGTTTATTAGGAACACTGGACCATTTCGTACTTGGACTTGTAGCATCGTCCATGTTCAATTCAACGGTTCTGTTCCTAGTAGGTCTTGTCATAGACGTGAGATTTGTTCTTTCTGTTATTACTTTGTATGTTAATGTGTTTTCCGACGATGTTATGCCATATAAAATGAAAAAATTATTATTACAAACAAGTTATCCGTGGCAAAAGAAGAGTTGGGGTGGTCACTCGACATTAGGAAAGGTAGAAAGGGACGGAACCCCCTAGCGTCTCTTTGCCCCTTCCAGGCTGCCTTCCCATTTTTTTCTCCACAGAAATATAGTATTCTTTTATAGGTTTCTACTTACCTTATTGGAATGGGAAAGAGTTAGCAAGCTCAAAATAACATCATGTTTACCATCGTAGATAAAATGAGTCTAATTGAGCTACTCCACATTCTTACCATGTAGTTAGCTGATTTAACAAGATACTGCAAAGGTCATGTGCCAGTTTTTGCGACATGAATCGATCATCGAAGTGATCTAATATGTGGATGGGCATGGCATTGATTTTGGAAACGCAGCATACGATCACGAATAAAATAACATTTGGTCCATCCATTGGATCCAGTATCACAGCTGTCCAGATGGTCAACGTGAGAACACGAGGTGTGGCTCAAGACCTCAGGATCACGTTTTCCACTCATTGATCGTTGCAAATGATTTCTCCCTCTTTCCCACTGGTGGAGCACGCTGTTGACCTTGGTACCTTGTAGGAAAACATAACATTTTGGCAAAGAGTGGTCTGTCGTGTTATTTGTATGTTAGCAGCAACTGCGTAATTTTTGCGTGTCTGTGATACAAAACCTCAAAGATATGTTTGTTCTCTACCAACACAGATTGGAAGAAACATTGTCAACAGAGAAACACACTTTTGCAGGAAAAGAGATCAATTTAACAAGATGAGCAGAGCAAATGTATACAAAAAAGACTGTCCAGCGAACAGCTTCCATTTCCTAAAAAAAAAAAAAGCTGATCTACAGCTTCAAAACGTAGGTTCTGGTTTGACGGATGGAAAGATGCGTCAGCCAAGCAAAATGAGCATGCCAAAGCAACGTGCACAGAAACCATGTACCATTCCGCAAGAACCCTTCCTTTGGTTTCCTTCACACTCACTCAGCAATATCATATCGTATTTGTCTTTGTTACTTGCGCCTCAGAATAAGAGCTTCAGCCATGTAAACTATTCCGAACTTGGTGCGATTACTCACAGAACGATTACTGGGGAACCAAGTTAGTAGAGAACAGGAGTTCCTCACAAGGAACGTTGCCGTAGCATTTGCTTGCATGTTAAAGAAAAAAAAAGTTACCAGCATGGTGGGACTGAAAGAGAGCGCTGAACTTACACTGTGTCTATTTCTTTATGACGATATCCTTACTATGGTTGAAAGGTTGTCCCGTCGCGATATCTTTTTGATTGATTTTGTCTGTATCATTCTAACAGGGATATGTCGTACATTACCCCTTTTCCTCAAGGATTTGCTTATATAACCACTTATGTCTACCTGGTCCTTTTCAAAAGTTTAACACTCTGCATGGATCCGACTTCGTTTAGATGACACCTTTCAGATGCAATTTCCCGATACAGGACGCCCCAGATTAGGCCATGTTTGTTAAGGCATATGGTCTAAATACTTTTCTTCGCCGTTCGTTAAACAAATAGTACGAAATGCAACCTGGCTTTGGTAGTTATGATTTCCTGAAACAATAGCAAGAAATCTTTAATTCCGAGACAATCAGGCAGTGTTACTTTGGTAATACGAAACAACGTAACAAATCCAGTATTCATTCTATATTTTCTTCTTCTTCTTCTTCTTTTTATACTTTCCTTTCGCTTTGTGGGAAATATAAAAAACCTCGTGCAAAAACCTAGTTCTTCTCCCCACATTACATTATTTGCATGGGCGAAATGGACAACACCATACCAAGTGAAATGTTGACAGCGATCATCGTGCATGTGCCACGACGAGATCTGTGCACCGCCATATACGTCTGTCGTCGTTGGAAAGCTGTGTTCAAACCATTGTTGTATTCCGACATATATATACAAACACGACGTCAGTTCAAGTTGTTTTATGAAACGCTTTGTCGCACGGAAACGACAGATCCTGTAGGGCACCTCATCCGTAAACTTCATTTCCACGAAGATGTGGGCTTCCACCGCACCCAATTTGAGTCTCTCCCTCGTCTTTGTCCTTATTTGGTGGCATTTCACTGCAAATATTTCTGGAGATTACGATTTTCCAGCAAACTAGCGGACTGGAAATATCTGAGCAACGTTCCCGAGCTCTACTTACCCGGAGCGCCGGATTTTGCGTTGCATCATTTCCGTCAATGCATTACACATTTGAATATCCACATTGATATTTATTCGGGATGGCTTGACTTGTTGAAAGAACTACCCCGCATCGTTTCACTAAAAATAATTGGGAACGGAGAAGAAATGGCGAGCGATAGTTCAAGGATATCATCGTTCGACATCGAAGCTATTCATGCAAGGCTGCCTGAACTGCAGCACTTGAGCCTGTCCCTTCTCACAGCAAGCAAATATATGCCAGAATACATCCAGCCCTCAACTACAATACGCTCCCTGAAATTGGATATGTCGGACGGTAATCTGTATCCTTATTGTGCACGAAAATATCCGTATCTTGAAGAACTCGCTTTGTGGTGGGACTCTATGGTACATGACGATGAAGCGCGAGCAGACCTTTTGGCATTGGCAAGGTCGAGTCGTCACCTCAAAATATTTCGTGTTTTCAAACCCTTTGGCGAAAGCTCCTCTCCTTATCCAGACGCAATACGAACCTTCCAACAGACCGGGACACCCTTAACAGAATTAGATTTACGGTTTTGGACTATTCCTGCCTGCTTGATTGCTATCAGTGGATTTCACCAAACTCTCTCAAAGGTTTATTTTACATCGCGAGACGAATCATCCATCACAGGGTTGTTAGACGCACTGATCCCTTGCATGGCTTTGAGAGATCTCTGGCTGCAGTGCGAGAACATAGAATTGAAGGTGGATGTCATCTTGAATTACATCAAACATCTTAAAGTGCTGCACGTTAGCGGCAAGGTGATAGGTATCAATGTTAATCAGGTCATGGGAAAGCCCTGCGATCTAGAGAAGTTACGGATAAGCGGAGGAGACATTCAGGACGAGCTATTTCCATATCTTTCTCGGTGTTGTCCTCGTCTATCAGAAGTTCATTGCCAGTACGATTGCAGCACGAATCAACAACATTGGATCAATATGCATGACACACGACTACGTTGGCTCCATATACAATATAAACAGCATGCTGTGATGCGACTGACGCAGACAGACAAAACTAAACGGATCTTGGAGCGGAAAAAGAAGTACTATGGATCAATTAATGAACACGAAATCGGAGGCTGGACGAGGTGGTACCGATGCGAATGGGGACCACGGGGTGAGTTTTCTCGAAAACTGCATACGCGCGATATTCGAGGAATCTCTGAAAGAATAGGCAACGAGAATGACCCGGAACGGTTGCCGGAAAACCGCAAAAGTCAACCCTTTTTACCAGAAACAGAGAATAATGCTATAGTATTTGTTCAGTGTCGGTCCGTGGACCAAGTAATCTTTGGATTTGTAAGTAGACATTTCTAACTTGCTTACTGGGCCACCATAATTTAATAGGTGGCCTGTGCCATATAAAGAAAGATGTTGCAATATTGGTGGTCGTCCTATGATCGCGATTTCACCAGATCATACTACACTTTTATTTATCGCCACCACATTGTATTTTGGATCCCACCATGATCGTCTGCATACTTTTCACGAACGTAGAGTGATCCATGCCAGTGCTTCTATGTCATATGGAATAACTTTCTTCATCTTGCGATGCGCTTAGCCTCCTTGAATACTGCCTTGATTGGACCTGTGATTTCTCCAAAAGAACCATCAGTGACTCTAACGATACGTTATATTTACTCTAAAGCCAGAGATTCTCTACATAGATGGTACACTTTATTCCGAAGATGGACGGAGCATCGTTCCGTTCATGTTATAGGACGTTGTAACGGTGGATTCTGAAAGATGGTGCGTTTTAAAGGATATGAAAAAGGAGGAGAAACTTTGGGAAGTTGAGTCTGTAAAATGATAGGGTCGCTCATATAGACTTGGGCTTCAGTTTGCTGTACCCTTTATTGAATTACCTTTTACTCTACTGCAAGTAAGTCTTGCGTCTCTGAAGGGTCAAGTTTGCATTAAAGAAGAATTGAATATGCTGTCGTTAGCACATCAAATTTTCGCCAGAAGATTACTCGGTTTCCATGAACTTGGTCTCTTCAGTGGACGCAAAATTTATTCTAACGGCAAAAAAACCAGTTCATGGTTAATACCTTGGAATAATACTGAGATATCATCTCACTTGGCCCCGAGGGGTAATTCCACCCATCGATGGAGCGACGAAACGGTGCTGACACGATGCCATAGGAACAGCCATCTTTTGAACTGCCTGCAGAGTGGATGAAGCGGTGCAAGATCTGCCAACCCATTGCAGAAAATGAGTGGTACTGAGCGTCCGAGAGCATTTGCTTAGTTTAATGATGGGCAAAGGGAACTACCACAGCCAAGATGGTTCTGGACAAAGGTCTTCTAGTCTAAATGATGAACAAAATAAACATGAGCAATTCTAGATGTGCATTCCATCAAGAAGACACACACCCGGGGTGTTAAAAAGAACGGAGCCAGAGAAAAAAAAAAGAATTTATGCATCTCTTTAAATATCCATCACTCATCATCACCTAAATCATGTGTTGAAAGTGGACACTGGAACCAAAAATACATCAACGAAATGCACTTCGAATCGATGCATGAAGATCTACTTCCCGCGCAAGATGCAAGGCTTCAGTACGAAAAATAGACCACACCCGACGTAAAGTTTGCCAGGAATTGGCGCCAGAAATCTTGAAGTTAGCGCAGAATAATAGCAAAAATGCAGTAAAGCCGTTACTATAACACTCACCGTGAAAGCATAACAAATGGTGTGGATAATATGAGATTTTTGGATGGCAAGATGTATTAGATTCTAGAAGGTTTCCCCTTTGCGATTGGAGCTTTTACCCTGCTTTTAATTAACTTCTTGTCCGGAAGGCGAAACATCATCCTAGAGTAGAGGCGATCATCTTATTCGAAGCTATATAATAACGCTCTATCTATGTACTATCTACAGCTTTGATCGTTTCTCTTTGACCGGTCAATACTGCAACCAAAGATCCTCAAAGACTTCCTCCAGTCCTTGTACTTCGTGAATGCCTTGCAACCACAACAATAGCTCAATCTTCACGTTTTGACGGAAGAGATATTCGATCAAGACCAACTCCTTCAGCAATTATTGGATCAGCAACGTTTTTTTTTTGTATGTTGCAATTTATTAGGGCTTTGCCCATGCTAAAGACCATAGGTAAGAGAAAAGAAAAATGGGGCACGAGTAATCATCTGAGAAAAGGAAAGGAAGAAGAGAGAGGAAAATAAAGAGCAGGAAGAAAGGAAAAAATAGCTAGAGACAGGTCAAAGGTCTGGTGGATTGAAAGGAGGAAATGTGCCTAATGTATAACGCCGAGACAATGACAGCACGGAGTTGATGGCGGCTGATAGTGACCAGGGTTCTTCGTCGAAGATGCAACGCCAGTGTTGTTGCCAGACGCTGGCTAAAATGAGCCCCAAGGTGGAGTATGACTCGTTATCTAGTACTGGTGTCATACCCGGCATACTGAGCAGAAGGAGTCCATGCCAAACACGTTCTGGCGACTCAGAAACATGTGGTAAGGAAAACCCTGTCAATGCGACTTGGCCAAAAATGCCATTTCTGTGGGCATGCAACGGTAAAATGATAGGCAGTGTCAATGGAGCTGTGGCAGATGGGGCAAGTGGGAGAGCCAAACGTGGCTGGCATCCACTGATGTAATCGAACACAGACTGGCAGCTTATCTATGAGTAGACGCCACCATGTCGTTCGAGCATTATGCGGCATGGGCAAGGACCAGAAGATCTTCCACTGTCTCGTAGAGAGGTTGGCTGTGGTCAGCCCGATAACATCAGTATCTTGTAGGTGTGGCCTCATCAGGTTTTCTTTATCTCGCCAATAAACTCTGAATGAGCGGGGCTTGCAAACTAGAAGCTGCGTGGGCTTGGGATGACTGGGGTTAATTGTCCAGTGTGTCAGAGGTGGGGCTACCCGTGTGCTGCTAGTGATGAGTGGAGTAGGAGAAGCCGGTATCTGAGCCAGAGCTTTGGCGATAACTGGTATCCATACAATGGATCAGCAACGTAACGTAATACTTATCTGATGGAAAACGCTCATTCAAAATATTTTATTACCTCCGAGCATGCCATATTCTACGTAAAGCCTACCGAAGAAGGTGTTCATGCTGTGACCTATACAGGTAGCGTGCTACTCGCGTTTCCTGTTGCGCTGCTTTGCTCGTCTCGTTGTTTATTGCATTGTTTGCCTCGTTGCTCGCTTCGTTGTTCGTCTTGCTGAACTCGCTCGACTCGGCAGCATCATCCTATCGTCGTGACAGGGATGCATCGGGAACTCATGGGTTGATCGTTGGCGAGATTCAACCCACCTCCGGAATGGCCCCCCACAGAGCCAGAACCGTACACCAACTGAACCAAGATGGACGTCGTCCAGCCCAATAGGCAAATGCCATCAGGACCGTGCCGGGGTTTGCCAACTCTTACCTCAAGAGCCAGCGGTTGTGCACGAACTTTAGAAATGAACCTCTGGCGTCATGCAAACCAGTTCGAACCAGGAAGCGCACAACCAGAAGAGCGTATACCCAACTAATCATACGTCAAGCTCTAAAGCGCATGTCGGCTAACACACCGGAGTGAAAACTATCCAGATGATTCAGCGCCTAGAACCAGTCTGACCCTGTAGACCGGACCCACAGGAACATACGTTAACCGACTTTCTAGGCAAAGCCAGCTAAAACGGAGGTATTTTAAAGAATCATCTCTGGGAACCTACCACCCCCACAAGACCGAAGTCTTGAGACGTGCGCAGGCTAGCCCAATGAAGGGATAACCAGCCAAGCAAGATCCTTAACCCAAAGAACAATCAATCCGAAGACCAACTGCCCTAAGAACGCACGCTGCCACGTAGTTTAAGGATAA
>JNDT01001744.1:0-24158 GCA_000697055.1 Saksenaea vasiformis B4078 | reverse complement strand
TCAAGCGGCTCTCGCAATAGGTCTGGCATGCGCAAGCAATGTCCTGTCTGTAGATAGGAGAACGCTATCACCTTTCGACCCCAGCAATTTCTCGGCTGGAAAATCATTTATTCCCGACGCCACCAATTACCGGTAAGTTACTGTCAACTCTATGACATGTATATACTAATATTACATCCATGTTTTAAAGGTGCGCGACCTCTCCACGGAAGCTCTGCGAAGAGTAGGTGCTATCTCCGCGTTTGCGATAATAATAACACTTTCTATCAAATGAAGGTTGAGTGGACCGGGACCTGTTGCTATGACAGGAGTTATCGTGAACTCTGGATCGGGTAAAAGAGTCAAACGCAGCACTACAGTTTCCTGACTCTTTTGACTCACAGATGAGATCTAGGGTTCAGATACTGTATGCTGTTGACAACTTGTTTGTATTTGATCCTAGGGATGGACCAAAATAGACTCCTTACAAGCAACCCTTCCAAAAGGGAAAAAGAATAGCAGGAACCATGGAAGAAAAAAAATGTGTTTGACAGGAGACTTGTCATCCACCAGCTGGTTGATATTTATATCAAGTGATTGGAAACGAGTGCAGGAGAAACAAGGAAAGAGAATGAATACGCGTGCGCACAGACCTTCCTCTGCCGCTTCTGTATGATCAAAGCCAAAGCTATGCAAGTTTCTCTAGATCCAATAGGACAATGCAATACTTGCTGTTTCTGCAAAAAGTTACACAAACCAATGGGTTACAAGCATGCTTTCTGTTTGTTACAAATAGGATTTCTTCGCAAGTCTGCATAGGATGGGTTGTCTCATCCTATGCTGGACTTGAACGATGGATGATGTTTCGAGGAAAATAGATAACTTCCATACGGATGAAGCAAACTTTTTTTTTCTTGTGATCACGCGTCCATGTCCAGAGCAGATATATATGTAACTTTTGTGCAGCCATTATGTTCACCTGTTCGT
This sequence comes from Saksenaea vasiformis B4078, assembly GCA_000697055.1. Taxonomy (NCBI): domain Eukaryota; kingdom Fungi; phylum Mucoromycota; class Mucoromycetes; order Mucorales; family Saksenaeaceae; genus Saksenaea; species Saksenaea vasiformis. Next base: position 23,192 of record JNDT01001744.1, on the reverse strand, counting down.
CATAACTCTCTCTTTTTCTTTTCTTTTTATCCATGGACCCATCGAGATACTGGGACCATCATTATCCACACTCGCCAACCCATCGGTCGCCTGTCCTGCCACAAACATCACTTACCACAGTAGCGCTACAGGGCTATGAATTTCAGTTACCTAGTCCTCGCAAGTCGAAATATGAGACGACGACAACGACGACAACGACAACGACTTCACCTGACGCGACGTACAACGATCGTCATGTACCGTCTTCACAAGATTCCTCGACTTCCAGCGTCATCTTTGAATCGGTATCGTCATCATCGGCAGCGCCGCCAAATTACCATGACAAGTTGGTTGCAGGTCTCCAAATGATAACACAGCACCTTTCTACAGACGATGAAGAAGATGACGACTCCAACTACCGCCATGGTCATGTTTACGCAGATGCTATGAACACAAAGGAAGAGGAGCTGGACGAAGAAGAGCGACGAGGGTATCGCAAAGAACTATCACCGCCACCGCCACCGCAAGATAGAGCCGAAAGTACTGGTCAATTTAGTGTTTGGGAAGGTAACCTATAATACTGTCTGCATCGTCGTCATTTCAACAGTTGTTCTTCAGAGTACCAGCCGGATTACCGTATGCTGAATGAATCTTATCATACGATGAAGGAAGGTAACCTACTCCCTTTGTTTGATGGGCAGTTGCTTAGTCCGTAGGGATTTATAAGGATATCTATGCGACCATGGAGAAAGTGCACACCCTTGAGGTCAGATTTGAAGATGCTAAAAGTCAGTTTCATGCAAGAATCGAACGAGATTATCAGCAATTATCTCAGGAACTGATGGAAAAACGAACCCGATTGGCGAAACAACGCATGACATTTATAGAGGAGTCTGAACAAACAGTTCAAGGTAAATTCAAGAAATTTCCGTTGGACCCTTTTGTCTGATCTGTTCTGCATAGACTCAGCGACTACTAAGAATGAAAAGGTAACGTTTTTCTGATGATAAGTTCTTGGGCTGTTTGTTTACTACTCATCTACTAGGTTCGATTAAATGTTGGTGGGAGTATCTTTGAGGCAAGTGACGCGTCCCTGTTTCTTTATCATTAACCTTGTTAAGTTAGACATCGCTGAGCACGCTTCGTCGTGATCAGAACAGTTTATTCGCCACCATGTTTTCTGGTCGTCATCAACTGACCTCTGAATCCGATGGATCGTATTTTATTGATCGTGATCCTTCTCATTTTAGGCTTGTTCTGAATTATTTGAGAGACTTACGGGTAAGAGCACAGAGTAGTAGTAGTAATGGCTATTCTGTTTTACTGAACAGCAACTTCCATAGATCCCTCCAACGATTGTTCAGGATAAAGCAATGTAAGCAAACACCTGCACATGTAACGACGCAGGACTCACCTTTGTTTTTAAATAAGCTGCCAGGAATTATTACAAGAAGTAGGTAGCATGTCATCTGCTCAATCTCATCTGACCTTCTTAAATGTTTTGTCTTTTTTTTCTTTTTTCCTTTCCCAAAACAGGCAAAATATTACCGCATCGATGGTTTGATTCAAATGCTTCAATAAATAACTTGTATAAAGATGAATCCTTAAGATGATCGAGATATGTGAAATACGTGATGGTTTCTTTGACTAGCAACGATGGAAACCATTACTTGACCCAATCGTTTGTGCTGCGATGATTGAGTCATGCCCCGTTCTAAGCGGGGAGTCCGAATGATCTTTTTGTGTTCCTCAGTTCCGCAAGATCTCATCTCGTTTATTGTTACTGATTTTTTATTTTTATTTTTTGTTTTTTTTTTTTCTCCAGCCATGTTATGGACGGCATTCTTCGTCTGTTTCGCGCTTGTTACAGCACAGAATCCTGGATTTGATACTTCCATCGATTATTTTAATAGTTCCAAAGTGATACTCGGTACAACAGACTCCTCCGTTCCCTGAGACTATACTAAGTCATGTCACTTGCATTAGATGCTGATTTTGGTTTCTCGATCGAGTATCACAACTGGTACAAAGTAGTAACGAATCAAGTGAACAATGAGAAATATGCTCTCGTATGTTGTGACCAGACGTTCAATGCAACAGGCTATCATGCCATTATTCATGTTCCTTTAAAACATGTGGCTGTTAATGTCCATACGGTGTTGGCTTATATCGAGGTAATATGAGGCGAGGTATTGGGGGGGTGTATAAAGAATGAGGAAGTAGCGTAAGCTCACTCACGAACCAGCTGCTGGAATCCGAAGCGTCTGTGGCGTCGATTGCTGCTTATGAAAATGTGACATCGCCTTGCTACGCCAACAGGACAGATCAACCGGCCACCAATGTCGATGCGGTGTTTGCACAACGTACAAACACCGATTTGGGAATGCCGACGATTGGGTTTCCTGTTGATCAGGATACATTAAATCCCCTCCAGGTTTGAACTTTGTCCTTATTTTTTTTTCTGCAAAAAAAAAAAAGACCAACTTATCTTTATGACAAACAGAAAGCCGCGTGGTTGATGTATGTCGGTAGTTTTTTTGATAAAGAAAATGTCGGGAATACGATCTTCCAGACGGTCCGGAACAATTATCTCTGCCATCAGTACAATCTTGCCACTATTTCCAACAAAAAATCATTAGCCTGGACGGTGTATGATAGTACAACATCACTCTGGTCAACAAAGCAGTCAATATATCACCGACAGTTGACAACAGATGCAGGTAAATGATGGTATAGACGACATTCCGTGCCATGATCTCATTTGATATCAAGGAATGACATTGGTTGCAGAAAATACATCGGCACATCTTGCATCCATGAATGCCGACGTGGTACTAGATAACACGTTGGGTATGACAGACTACAGTGCCTGGCTGAAGTTGGCAGGTCTCAACACAACAGCCAATGAACACTTCATCCTTGATCGTAATGTATTTCGGACAGATGGATTAGTGAGTGTGGATGGTTATTCAGGTGAGTGAGTTTAGAAATATAGAAGCGTAATGTGTAACGCTCATCTTCTTTTTTTAAAAAAATTATGAAGATTGGCCACAAAGATCGCCCGCACGACCTGATCTGGCATTGACGGGTAAGGAAACCAAGCAGGAAGCACGTTCTTAACCTTTTTTTTTTGTTTTTGGAGGAATTAGATCTGATTCATATGGCTTATCCCACATATGATCCTACTTATTCTTTCATCTGGTTACGTAATTTCGCCAAACTGGATACACCCAGAACGTATAGCAATTGCAGTGACAAATTCCATGTGGCTTCATGTATTTCGCATGGTTTCCGGAATGACAACAGTACACAGACGTTGTCTACTACTCCAGTAGAAAAAGGCTTGTCAATAGGTGGAAAAGTGGGAGTCGCCGTAGGGGTTGTTGTTGGGGTGTTTAGTCTAGGTATTGCAGGTTGGTTGGTGTATAATCATCGACGGAAGAAGGCCAACCATACATTTTATAAAATGAATGATCTGTCGTAAAAGGAAGAAAAAAAACTCGTGGTTTTGATCCCCGCAAGTGCTACAGCGCGTGGTTCGGGATTCAACCCCACAGATGAACAGATAAAGGGTAACCCAGAGGCGCAATTTATTTTGAGTTTTGCATAAAAATAGATGAGGCCTTGTTCCGCGGAACGGGAGGAAGTTGAGATGAGAGAGGGGCGGAGGAATGCTTAACCACTTAAATAACACCTATCTTTTTCCCTTTTCTCTTTTTTTTATGGCTTTTTTTTCCTCTCTTACTACTTTCTCTTTATTTAAGAACATGTCTGAAATTACCTTGTTCGAGTACGATCTTATCTCTCCCGAAGTGCAAGCTGCTTTGCCCACCGGCTATCAACTCCGACCTTTACGCTCGAACGACTATGAACGTGGTTTCCTTAAAGTCCTGGAAGTCTTGACGGAAGTAGGACATCATACAAAGGAAGAATGGTTAGGTAAAAAGAAAACAAAAACGTAGATAACTATCAGTTGAATACTAACGAGTCAAGTTCCAATAGATCAGTTCCATTACATGAAACAACGCAACGATACCTGTAAGGACTTTTTTTCCTTGTACGCGTTAGTCAGTCATGTACTGAATCAATCAATGATAGATTTTACGATTACCATCACCGATGATACAACAGACCGAGTTGTGGCAGCAGGCACCATCTTGATCGAACGTAAATTTGTTCATAAAAATGGAGTGGTGGGCCATATCGAAGATATCGCAGTGGATACCAACCAACAAGGCAAAAAGCTTGGGTTACGAATTATTGAAGCACTCAAATTCATCGGTGCAGCCTTAGGATGCTACAAAGGTAAGGACATCACAAAAGAAAAAGGAGTCAGGCCAAAGTACTTAAATCCTGTTTGCAGTAATTCTTGATTGTTCAGCAAAGGTAAAATAATCATAAATGAGAGAGAGAGTTATGGTTGAGCTAGAACTAAAATTGTTGTCTATCTATTAGAATATTCCGTTTTATGAAAAGTGTGGATTTCAAACAAAGGAAAATCAGATGGCTTGGTATGTTCCGAACCACAAGGCCAATCTATAGAAAGAAGAAGAACAACCCACGACTTTTCAATCCATTGTACATTTTCTCGCACAACCATCCCACTCAAACCCTATCTGCTTGTCATTAAAAAAGAAAGAAGAAAAAACAAAGAGATCCTACTTAGTTTAGACCAAATTTTCCCACGTTTCCCTGGCAACACAACCTGGTTGGCTGCGCCTGGAAATATTTTTACTTTACGCCAACCATTATTTTTTTGTCAAGAGTAGTAGTCATTAAAAAAACAGCTTCTATAGGGTCGAATGTTGGCTCATGCTGATCTATCCTGTTGTTTCCATGGAATCCTGTCATTTATTTTGATCGAGGATGATACTAAATCGCAAACCTCTTTGATCTTCTAGAAGGATCATCGTCCATTACATTAAGCCGTCATCGGATCAATAATTAAAAAAAGCAAAACGCCTGCATATCTTTTTGGGAAATGTGTCCATTTAATTATATTTTTTTTTGCCTTCCAATGATAAACAATCTTTAATGCTCAAATCGATGGTCACAGGCGGACCCTTCCTTTTCTTTTCTTCCTCTTTTTTTTTGTGTTCTCTTTTTCTTCTTCGAGTTGCGGCTCAATTGCCATGTTCGAATTCGAGGAGGCTGTGTTGGGACTTACTGATCGGTTGGCATCGCTTGATACGAAATCACCACAGCTGGCTTCGGGTGTAGGCAATGGTCTTCGCCGTCAACTGATCGATTCGTCGAATCCACCAAGCAATTACAACAGTGACACAGACGAACCACGTCCCCGGAAACATGGGGAACAACATACTAATTACGAAGTGCAACTGGATCAGGACTATGTGTCATCAAAGACCGAAGAATCAAAAAGTCATCGAAAAGTAGGAGCCGAAGATTTCCAAAACATTTGTGTTTTGGGTCGTGGAGCGTATGTTTATTATATATTTCTCCTATTTTCCTTTTGGGAATTGATTCCCCTTACTTTTTTCCTCCCCCTGAGCATAGATTTGGCAAAGTGTTTCTGGTGAAGCATCAATCGTCGGGATCGCTGTATGCAATGAAGGTGCTGAAAAAAGCCTCACTTATCGTCCAGAGCAAATCAGCCGAACATGTGAAAACAGAACGCCAGATCTTGGAAGAAGTCCGCCATCCCTTTATTGTAAAACTCTTTTATGCATTTCAGACGCCAGCTGAATTACATATGATTCTCGAATATGCGGTGGGTGGCGAGCTGTTCCGTCATCTGGATCATGGTAATGAAAAAGTTCACAAGACGGAGGAAAGATGGGGTTACTCACTCACCTTGAAATCAGAGGGCATGTTTTCTGAGTCCATGGCTTCCTTCTATGCAGCTCAACTTGTTCTTGCCCTGGAGCATCTTCATTCACTAGGTATTGTCTATCGGGATCTGAAACCCGAAAATTGCTTGTTGGATGCCGAGGGCAACGTCGTGCTTACCGATTTCGGCTTGTCCAAGGTGCCTGTGGATGGCAAAACAAATACAATCTGTGGGACAGCTGAATACATGGCGCCAGGTTTGGATCCCTGAAAGCAGAGAATTGGAAATATTCATGGTCAGGTTAGAAATCTTGATGGGACTTGATTACGATAACACCGTGGATTGGTGGAGCTTAGGTATTTTGATCTACGACATGTTGACAGGTTCGGTAGGTTGGATTGGGTTCTTGGATCGGATATTTTTTTTAACTCAAAATTTTCTGCAGCCGCCGTTCAGTAGTGGAAATCGTAAAAAGACCATTGATTCGATCTTGAGTAAAAAGATCACGATGCCTTATTATTTGTCAAGTGATGTCAAGGATCTATTATCAAAGGTAATTCATCTGACCCTCCCAAATCAAAGAAGGAAGCAACTAGAGTTGTATAGTTGCTACGTAAAAATCCAAATGCCCGTTTGGGTGCAAAACCCAAACGTGTGGATGCTATTCGAAAACATCGATTTTTCCGAAAAATAGATTGGGACGCTCTCTTTCGACGAGAGCTCGAACCACCCATTGTTCCCATTGTGGTAAGTTCAAGCTATAAGCAAAAACAGTAATTCTTTTGATTTAATGTACCTGCATTTAGACGGATCCGGAAGCTGCAGAGGTAGCGGTGATTGGGATGGGAGAGAGAGACAGAGAGAGAGAGCTAGCTAAATCTAACTAACTTTGACATAGAATTTTGATCCTGCATTTACCGGCCAGTCTATTGTGGGATCACCTTCCATCCAAACGGAAGCTAGTAGTCATTTTCTTAATTTTAGCTATGTAGATACCTCCACATACATGGGACGTTAAACCCCCTTCCCTTTTTGTTGTTCATATGCTTAGACCAATGTTTGCCCTTTCCCCCCTACCCCCCAACCCCCTAAAAAAGTTATCTTTTTTTTTTCTTGCTGTAAAAGTAGGATGGATCATAAAAACAAAAAAGAGAAGAAAAAGAGAGATTTATTATTGCCCAATAAAAGGAATAATCAAAGAGGCTAATCTAAATCAGTTGCTTAGCCCCCTTACAATTGCTGGCAGGTAGCACCGTGGCACATCTTGTCGAAGAAGCTGTAGCTGTACTCCGAGACGATACAGACGTGGTTGCTGTTCAAGCTACCGGGATAACCACCAGCTCTCAAACAGAGCTTGTCGGTGTTCTTGTCATCATAGCACATACAGGCCCAGTTGTGCATCTCCTCAGGAGGCTGCACCTCAGGTGGGTTGAACTTGGGTGCACCAATGTTGTGCCATTCTTCGTCGTTGGCCCATGGGCCGTCGTCGTTACCCCAGTGGTCGTCGCCGCCGCGGTGGCCATCGTAACCGCCGTGGCCATAGCCATCGTGGCCATAGCCATCGTGGCCGTCGTCATAGCCCCAGTGGTCGCCGTCCCTCTTGTCGTCGTAGCCCCAGGGGTCATCATAACCATCCCATGGGTCGTCGTCCCAATCGTTCTTCTTCCTGTTGTCATCATCGTCCCACTGGCCGTCACCCTTCTTGTTATCGTTGTCATTGTGGACCTTCTCCAAATGGTGGAGAGCCTCACCGAGGACACCGGCGTTGACACTGACAACGCCAAAGAGAGCAAGAGCAGAGAGTGCTGAAAGAAGCTTGACCATGATGGAGTTGAATAAAACTTGTAACTGTTGTTGTTGTTATTGTTTGTGCTGAACACACTGATCGATTGACTTCAATTCATTCACTCTTTTATACACTTTTTTTTCTTGCGTCCGAAGCATTCACCGAGGCGGACAAACGCTTCTCGACTTGAGGATTACAAAAATCTCTCAAGTTCAATTGATGATCGACCCAGTCCGAACAAAGGCATCAAGAGGATTTCGGACTTTCAGAACAGCCGAAATAACATGGCATGAAGAAGTGTGGTCTTTTTTTCTTGCCGATGCTACATCTTTCAGTTACGGGTACGCGGTTCTCTCTCTCTCTCTCTCTCTCTCAATCGGCTTGCTAACAGCCACAAATAAAATATCTATGATTGATCTTTCGCGGAATACAGTTTTTCACATGAAAAGGAAAAAAAAATATGTAAGGCAGCTTACGGCTATTCTCATCGAGAGAATGGCAACGAAACTTGTTCGAGGCACACTCTTCGGAACAATCCCTCCACACACGGACGGCTAATTGTTATCTAACTTATCAAAGGGCTGCATTTGCATTACGAAACAACAACCCGCTTTTTTTTTTTTTCCTAGGCATGCACAGAACAAGCGTTCATTTATTTATTTATTTATGTACTCCATTAAGACGCGTTCACAGAGAACCTAAGGATGCCATGAATTTGATGCACAAGTCACTTTCTTTGGGATCTTATCTTACCATTTCGACCTACAGTCGACAGCTTCTTTTCTGACAATGCGTTTCTTATCATCCAAAGACAGCGCAAGTTGTTTGGTGACATAGGATACATGAGGTGCTAAGACATCGCTGGATAGTCCGGCAGGAAATCGTTCCAGACATTTTAATGCAGCCACGCGTACCGACATGGTGTTCTGTTGTTCCTTGTTGTTAAGCAATGCTAGCAATGCAGGAATAATAGCCCGGATATGGGGAACGACAGCATTGGGCGCCTCGTTAATAGCCAAGCCAAAGGTATCCAACGTGGATACTTTCAGCGTTGGCTCAGGTAGAGACAAGGATTGAATTAAGAGAGGAATAAGCTACAACAATAGACACACATCAGTTGACATGACGATGATGATGACTGCTCCAATTCCTTACTGGCGGTAACTCGTCCAATAGAATTTGTTTAGGTACGTTCTTCAAGAGATAAGACAGTGCAATCAGATAGTTATGCCTAACATCTACACATGCCATGTGTTAGTAAACCACCGATACAAACCGGTCGATCAAAAAAAAAAAAAAAAAAAAGAAAAAAAACTGACCATCATTGACCGTGCTGAATCCGTCCACTAACCGAGGAAGACAATGGCTAAAGAATCGTTGTTTGTACAGAACCTAATTCTCGTCGTTAACATGGGTAGCGTTCTACAATATTCACTTACAGTCATGGTGGCAAAGCTAGCTTTGTTTAATGCCAATGGGTTATCACCAATCAAGGTCTCAAAACCTCGTGGAGCCTGTTCACGATAGGCAGAATCAGAACACCACTGAATGACCTTATCTGTCAGCCTGTATCCTGCCAGATGGGCTCGCATGATCAATGCCTTTGCAATCTGTAATAATAATAATAATCCATACGTTAGTAAAACAAAGTTAAAAAAAATAAATAAAACATACCCATAGATACACGAGTAAAGCATGTTTGCCGCGACTTTCTTTTTGTTCTATGATGCTCTCGAGTCGTTGCGCTGTCTTTTCAATATAGGCCGATAATGTTTCCTCTATGGCGTGGTGTTACAACTTGGGTCACGACGTCCACCCCCACCATCGTCATCACTTACTGTCCGTCCATTTGTTAATCACGGATCCTACTATCCTGGCCAGTGCTTCAGCCTGATGGCTGTTTGCCGTTTCCAGAGCCAAGTCCATCAATTCGTCCAGGAAAGCCTCTGTCGATGGGATGGGGAATGCTAGCTACAATGGGTTTTTTTTTCCTGCTGTTAGTTGTTTACTGCTCGCATGTTTTTCATCCATCTAACATACATCTTTTCTGCAGGATGATAAGACTGCAGCAAATAATACAACCGTTTCTTTCTGTGTTTCAGGGGCTTGAGCCTATGCGATAAAGGCAAACAAAAAGTGAGTGAGTTGCAGGCGTAAACTCAAAAATTTTACGGACACTAACCTTGAAAGGTTCGAAAGCAACTGTAGATGAAACATTGAAAGTTGCTAGGTCGTTCTTTCTGTACAATCCGAAAATACTGTCCACAAAACGCCTCTGCTCACTAATAGCATAGATGGAGTAAGCTGACTGCCTTCTTTCCCGTTCATAACTTACGCAGAGTCAAGCTTTGAAAAGACAAGGCTAATGATCAATGCAATGGGCTTCAAGATGGTTTGTGACAGAGTAATCTGGTTCACGTTTTCCAGCGAGCTCTTTATCACGTTGCTAAGCAAATGGGGTACCACAGATTCTATGCATTGACCGATATCCTTGTGATACTCCGATGCTTTGGTGCGTAGTATATTCAGAATGGTAGTGACAATAGCACATGGATAAGTTGCGGTATTATCTACATCAATGTTTAGTAAAAACAATGACGCAAAGCAAGCAATTTTTTTTTCACTTTACCTGAATTGCAGGCCTGATCGAAGCGCTGCAATAATGCGGGTGTCACGGTTTGGAAGAGGGTGGGCACTGTGCAGAGCATCTCTAATGCGCGTAGAACGTGCGTATACTCAGTCGAGGTCATAGCAGAAGAAGTCTCGGGCAAACGCCCGACAAGGGCGGGCACGGTATGCGTTGCGAGATAGCCGCTGTCAAAGTCTGCAATGAAACGAAGGGATTCCAATGCTGCCGCTCTATAGAATGTCCATCAGCCACTGTGGAACTAGGAAAAGTTTCTACCTTAATTCGTTATCCCTCTCATCTAGAAGCATTCTAGTAAATGATTGGATTGCGAGGCCGATCTATCGCGCAGAAAAGATAAGGTAAGCAAATGACATACAGTTGAAGAATTCGTTTCCGGGATTTTTACCTCGTTCGATGTGAGATAATTCTTTGTCATGATCATAAGCTTAAGTCCTTGAAGACCAGACAACCGCAGGCCATTGTATTCATTGGACGCAGTCACCGCGGCATCGAACATGGCAAAGAAGCGATCCTTGTAGGTCAGCAACGGAGACGTGAGATCCTGATCCACTGCGACAGATATTGATTAGCACACTCGGGGGAGAAACAATTTTAGCTTTAGCGTACTTTCTGTTTCATCGTCAACGGAACCGTAAAGTGCTCGGCTAGCTTCTAAGAATTCCAGAAGAACGTCAAGGATCGCTTTGCGACGAATGGCCACTTCCGTTTCACGATAATAATGGAGTAGCAGGGGAATCACTGCCTCCACAATGTAATGGCAAGCAGGGTCTTCATATCATAAACTTTAGTGTACTGCGAGCACAAAATACAACAGGTCGTACCTGATGCCGAGGCTGCTGCGCGTAGAATGCGGCTGTATGGCTTTGCGTTTTTCAACTCGGTATCCTTCAAACTAGCGACACATTCACCAATCAGTGGTTTCAAAGCTTTCTCGGTAGGATCCGATGTAGAACCTCCTACGCTTGCACTAAGAGCGGTAACCACGCTAGTGATGGCTGCTAGTGCGGCGTCTTCCAGTGATTGATCGGCTGCATGTAACACCTGAATGAAATCAGTATGACTCATTCACTGTAACCACGAAAAAAAAGCATGTACCTCAATTTTTAAGTTGTCAAAAATTTCTTCTATGTTTGGTAATAATGCTGTGGCTCCAAAGATGGGGGCACAGGCCGCCAATGTTTCCATGGAATCTTTCTGAGTGAATGGACGGGCATGAGAATGCATCATTATCAGTAACTTGTTACAAACCTTGGCGCTGCCTGAGGTGGATGATAACTTCTCGAGAATAAGAGGAACAGCAAACTTAGCAAAGAGTGGCGTAGCGGAAATACATTGTCTAGTTCCCCACCCAAAATCAGTATCATCCCACATTCAAAAAAAAAAGGATGTTCTAACCTTAGACTAATCTTGAGATCTTCAGCTGTGATGCCATACGGGTCATCTGGTGGTGGCTTGAACGTAATTGGGAAGTAGCAAAATGTCACTTCGAAGAGATCCTTGATAACCACGTCAGTTCACAAGCGTTCTATTACAAAGTTGAAGATTTACCTCGACATAAGTGGATATATCCAGTTCATCGATGATCGTTTTGACGAGTTTGAATGCAGACATCAAACACCGCGGATCCTTTTCACCGTCCATCATCTGCGTAAATCCATAAACGAATTCGTTATTGATTGTCCTTAGCACTAAAGAATCCCCGTTATAATCTGTCAAAAAGGATGTGTTTTTTTCGGTTTGTTTACATGTAGAATGCCTTCTCAAAAGATTTTCAAACAGACAGTAGGCTGCATTGCGCGTGAGTTGAGGATAACGCTGCACTTCGACACGCTCAAACATCCTAAATCATTCTTAGCAACGCGTTCTAAAAAAAAAAAAAGGTCATCCTTGCTGTACCTTTTTGCTACTGTCACCGCATTTCTCCCGCTAAAATTCTCGAATTCCGTCAATGCAACAAGCCCGTTCAAAAGATTCGGAACACTTGTTTTTTCCGTCAATCGATCGCAGTAAAAGTCGACAAGCACAGACACTAACGCGCAATGAGTTAAAGCGCTTTTGTCCATAGATCGTAAATTACCAGCAGACTCGTTTATGGAGGCATGTTCGCAATGTTGCAGGGTATGCGATAACAGACCCGTGGCTGAACAGGCGAATTTCAGTGTTTTTGTTTCTTTCAAGTGCTTACAAACCCTTTGCACGAATAAAATCGTCTTCGCTGGTAAGGTATTCACCCATGGACTGAATAAGACGTAATAAATTTTCCTGAATCGATGCATTGTTGACGGCTAGATCGCGGTTAGAATCTAAAATGTAGTATGCTGCTGTTGTTGCTGTTGCCTTACATTCTACTACTTTTTCAGCTGCTTCAAGAGCTTCTTTCGATTGATCGCCCGTTGCGACCATGTAGTTGGTCACTTCCCGTTCTAACAGTGACATGTTTGGTACAGTTGTCTGTCGCACCAGGATTGCTGGAAATCAGGGAGTCACCCGCTGGGAATAAATTTTGCGATTAGATACCGAACATCGATCGCGCGATTGGAGCACTGCTGACAGCAGCTACGAGGAGACTAACTTATCCAATCGACGAGAGTTACTTCAAGACATCTTTTCATCGTAAAATAGCATGCATTACATCACTCAGAAGATGACGAAGGGGGAGGGATTTGCTGTTTTTACGCGTAATATACCAACTATCCAGTCATTATTATTCAGAGTATTCGTCTGCGACATTCATGAAACCACTCTAGAAATCGCAAGAAATTCATGCATAGGATGATCTGCATGTTGGGGAAGCGTAGTGAATAGCAACAGCTTGCCATCAAAAGATGGGCCTCTGCAAAATGATGGTAAACCTTTAGATGTGTTTTTTTGCTTGTTATGGAAAGACTCTTCGAACGGCACGCTGTTATATCAGGTGGTTATTTGTTGATGGTAACCTAGAAGACAAATCTTTGCTTGGCTATCCGGTTATTCATATCGTCAGAATCGGTAATGTTGAAAAGAAGATATCATCTATGTAACGTAGTCGCGACAAACAAGTAGGAAGAACTGCATGTGTATAGGATGGGCCTCATATCGAGATTGGAGGGAAATTTGAAATAGGCTAACTTGATCTTGTGGGGCTGTTGTCATAAACCCCGCTCGGTGAGCCTTTCTGCTTTCACTTTTCCACCGAATCTTCACGTGTGTACGAAATAGACAACATAGGTCTCGGAGGATCGAATGAATGGTACAGATAACTGACACCCAACACACCTGTTTCTTTGTTGTGGAACATGACATCCATCAAGGTTATACCGGCTGTTTCTTTTTCTCTCGAATATCAGCTGGCGGTCATGCAATGAAGGATGACTTGAAAGATGACTTGAAAGATCTACATTGGCGTAGTATGATGATCAGAAGTTTGCATACAAAGTATAATTATCCATGGTTTTGCACTGACGAATTGGCTCCCTCTTGTCATTCAACGTGATACATGAGGCGCAGAAATGGATGTGTCATGCTACGGTACGCAGCATCACTAGCATTATTATGACCTGTATCTTTATGCACAAGGAATAAACACGCTACGTTACGTGATGGAAATTAGTTTCCAAATACCAGGTCAAAAGTGAATGTACCATCGTGATTGCTTTTTTGCTTATGGTGAAACTACTACTACTACTACTACTGCTACTGCTTTCAGTTGAGCTTTCTGCAGTATTCCTTTTTTTTTTTTTTTCGTTGGCAAAACTTTATTCACTGCCTGTGAAGTTTTTCATTATGTTTATAGAACACAGGTTTCCCCTGAAACTGTAGTTTGTATTCTCACGCATGGGAGAGTTCCAGTGACAGGACAGATACTTGTGGCAAAGAAGAGAGTTGGGATTCCCGCGTGACTTTCATTTTGTTTTTGGAAACGCACGTTCCCAAAAGTTGCCTCAACTGCTTGAAAGCGCCATAAGTCGTTTGTTATGAGGTAACTATGTGTCGTTGTCGGAGATTCGGAGGGTTTGATTATTTTTCATTCGGAAAAAACTGACGAGGTTGTTTCCATGTGATCGGCTAAGCGTTCTAGCACCGGGGAAGGATTATAAACGACACAAACCTGCATATATCATTTGCGTCATCTAAACAAACAACTGCGCCTAATGCAGTCGCAGTAAGGTAAGGGGAAAGAAAAAAAAAGGTACAATCTGTGGTTAGAACCTAGTTCATTCATTCTGGAAAAGTTGGGGGAAGTAAAGGAACCAACCAACAATTGTCTCAACATCGGTGGCGCCAACTTTCGACCTTCTTTTCTTTAATGTCACACATACTACACATGCACCTAGGATTCGCAACAAGTAAAAAAGCGATCATCATTGGAAGATTTGAATTCGGCTTAAAAAAAAGGTTTTTTTGAACGCGGTTATTGAAAATTAGCTGCGGTGAACAAAAAAGCCGGGAAAGGTTATGAAAAAGAAAAATGAGGGATTCGATAAGAAAAAGGTTGCTATGACATAATAATAAAAATAATAACGGAAAGTATAGATATGCTTATGATTATGATTTTTGATTAACAAAGTGGAAAAAAGCTCCCTAGCGTTGATAAGGCGGAGAAGCGGGGGGGGGAGAGAGAGAGGGTGCGAAATCTGCAGTAAGTGTCACACAACAGGGTTGCCAAAGTAAGAATCACCAACCACGTTGCGCAGCGGAGCTGTCGAACATTCTTGCCGAAAAGAGTAATGAAGATGGGGATCACATGGATTATTTTCAAGGAGAATTATAAAAAAAGGGATTATAACAACTGTATGATGATTATATGATGAAAGAAAGAAAAGAAGGGGGGGAAAAAGACAGACAGACAGATAGTGAGAGAGAGAAAAAGAAAGAGAGGACGGGGATGATCAGAGCTTGTAAAGGAAATCCGTTGGTGTTAGATAAGCTGGATGATTCTTATTGGTGTAAGATCGAGAACCACACACCATTGACAGATTTTCTCCCTGTCCATTTAAAACCCAACCCTTTTTTCCCCCGCCTTTGTTCCAGTTAGTCCTTTTTTATATAAAACCTTTTTCTTATAACCTATTCATCCTGCTTTTTTTTTATTTTCCCTTTCTCGTCTTTTTTACACTTGTTTTTCTTTTTTTTACCATGGTTATTCCTGTTACGCCAACTGTATGTTCACGTAGTCCAGAAGCTCTTTTATGTAAGCAAAAAAAAAAAAAAAGAGAAGAAAAGCTTCATATATCATTCTATATACTAATATTCTCTTTTTATATTTGTTATAGCTTTTACAACTAATACAGCCACTTCTTTGCTTCCTTGTTCAAAAAAAGCCACACGTCTTGTTCAATCGAAAATGAATGCAAAACATTTACCACCTTTAAACGAATTTATCGCCACTGTATTTAAACGATCCAGACTTCCTCCATGCGTTTGTCTCGTTTCTTTAATTTATCTTCAACGACTGAAATCCAGTTTACCACGTCATGCTCGCGGTGATATTGATACTCCCTATCGACTATTTCTTGCCGCCATTCTTACAGCATCCAAATTCCTATCAGAAACGGGTTCAAGTTTAACGAGTCAAGCCATTGCCGATATGGTTAATTATGTTTATACACCTAAAGACGTCAATTTAATGGAACGAAGTTTTTTGGGTTTAATCAAATACGATCTCTTTGTTAACGTCGAATCAATCAAAGACTACTTGGCAATCTATGGAAAAATACTCGAAATGGATCTTATTGAAGACGTTTTGGACTCATGAAACTTGTTGAACATCAATCCCTCTTCCTCTTTTTCTTTTTTTTGTGAATATCGCTGTAGATAACAAACCCTTCTCTTTTTTATTTTTTATATATTGATGTATATATTCCACACACCCACCGTAAACTTAATACTCTCTTTTTGTATCCTATTTCTGTGACTGATCTGGAAAATAAAAAAGAATACGTGTATACCACTTAGTCAACGAATTTACCTTTCAGATGATCGTGGTAAAATAAGCATGTAGCACAGTTGCTATAACCGAACTGTCGGAGAGACATGGTACAAGCCTGTCTGTCTGTCTCTCTCACTCGCTCACTTGCAGTAAAACAAACAACCAGTGGTTTCGGTGTTCTAAACCTAATCCCGGCAAAAGTTTTCGTCTGTGTTCAAGCCCCAAAAAAAAAAAAACGCTTGTTCCCCAGAAAAGGAAAAGAGATTAGGCCACTGCGTTCTTTCGGTTCAGACAACGGGTCTAGACAACTTTTTGTCACTTGCATGATCATTGTGTATGTGTACGTGTGTGTACTTGTGTGCTTTTCATGCGCATGGTTTTTTTAGTAGGTTTACCAGATGATAGTGACCAACAATAAGCAACCCTTTTTTCTTTCTTTTTTTTTTCTCTCTCTTTGTCTCATTCTCATTCTCTTCTCCCCTCTCCTTCCTCCCCTGGGCGTTAAAAGACAAGAAAAATAAACCAACCACACGACAGATCAACATGTCACATGGGTTTTGCAGATGAAGGTTTAAGGAAGAAAAGTACAAAAGTGTAAATAAATGCCGGTTGCACTAAATTCCATGGTGATCTCTCCCATTCATTAAAATGACTATATCGTGTAGATGACACCTATGTTAAACCAATTTAAATAAAAGTATCACAAAACAACACACACACACACGCACTATAACTTTGATACAAGCATACATGTAAGGGACAAAAAAGAAAATTATATTTTAGGAAAAGGAGAAAAAGAATGGGCATCTATTTTATTCATTCTTCCCCCCGTATATCGGTTCTATGAAATCCTAGACATATCATTTCGCCACTTGTCCATTACAAAAATTCATGACTTGGCTGACCATCCATAATGATACACAAAAAGTCATTGCTATATCAACAAAATTGGTCGATGTCCTAGGTTACAATCCGATGGGTGAACCAATTGACTCCGTGTGGAACAAGATCGAACCTTCACAATCTTCCTTGTTTTATGCTGCGCCAATTCACTATAGAAACAACTCCCCATTGATCTTTGTTGTTTGTACTTATCGAGAACAGAATGACCACACAAAGATGATATGCCATGATGTAACTGACCTTGAAAACATCAAGCACATCAACAACACATCCTTGGGTAACCTAACCATTATGCGATTATCGATGTATGGTACTGTAAATGCTCTCGTTTCGAATGACAGAAGTTGCATTGGTCCTGGGTCCATTGGATTACCCATCATGCGCTTTGTTCATCCGGAAGATACCCTGCTCTTATGCAGAGAATTGAGCCAGGCCGTCAAATCTACTGTCGCAAACTTCACCCTACGCTGTCACTTTCATGCTGCTGACGGCCCATGGAAACGCTTTCGTTTCATGGTACTTGCAACATCCAAAGACTTAATCTGCCTCATTCACCCCACCAGCAATGTCTTTGACACAACCCTAATGCAGCATCCGCAATTCTGCAACACAAAACCTCATTTCCTTACCGGCATCGTCAAACATCTCGTCCAGCTGCTCGTAATCTTTGTACAGGCATGGTTCCATGTCCCTTCTTTCATACGCCTACTTATAGAAGAAGCAAATTCTATACCAGAACTTCGCCGACTGTTTGAAGTGTTGGCCTGGACAGGATTGATCGCACACCCCACGGTAGATTCAACCAGGTTAAACAGTGTGGTCGACCGTCGATCATCATGGTTAGTTGCCGGGACTCATTCTTCATCAAAATGCTGTAAACTCTCGTAAACCTGCCCTTTTGTCAGAAACATTGTGAATGAATATTCCCTCATAGATAGCCTATGCAACTCCCCTCCCCCGTCCTTGCGTGCCTTTTCTTTCTTTCTTTCTTTTGATATACTGTCGAGAAATAATACATATACCTATTAATCATTATCCAGAGGTTGTTTTACATCAATACGTAGGTTTTTTGCTTCAAGATGCGGAGTCCAGTGATATATCTATAAAAAAAGAAGGTTTATAATATGTGTAGCGCTGGTTCCACAGACCACATATTACGTGGAATTCACGGAACGGAAGTTCAAGCATGGTAATATTAGCAAGGCAACTGCGCACGATGTAGGTTTTCGATAGAAGAAATGATCGATTTTCCATTAGAACATAAAAATTGATAAATGCTTGGCACATAACTTGTTTCATTGATGCATTACGTAGGGCTTTAACTAGCGTTCCTTTCAGACACCGAATCAAACACAGACGCCACGTTCCAGGTACCCGCTCTGTCAAAACGTTGTGCCTGAAATCAGGAGAAACAACTTAGCTCAAAGTAACACGTTCCGAAATGCTGGAAATCGTTTTGATGACAGTATAAAACGTGTCTAGAAACAGACTAATCTCAAATGTAGGGGCATAGCGAGAAGTTAACATGACTAGTACAGTCTTCTAGAAAAGCCTATCATGCTGTTCAAAATTCAGTTACAGAGCTACCCTTGGCGCGCTCGTTCCCATGTCTTTCTGATGGTTATGAATAGGCCCTACTGATATACCAGTGAATATGATAGCATGTGCTAACTCTCGCAAGCGCCACGCGTTGTATCTTTTCAATCCGCATACTCTAGCCTCGCCAAACACCATCAGTATTCCACGCAAACATACTTTTATTATAGCTTCATATGCAAAGCGAACCTTGCCGATGGGCCTCTTCCTGCTTTGCGCTTCCCCGCTCCCACACACATGGATCTGTGTCCGTCACAAATTCATCTGAGGAATTTCTTTTTCATGATTTTGCACAGTACTATCCCTTCCACAGATCTCTACAAACCTGGGGCCACGTAGCCTTAATCACCGCATCCTCCACCATCAGTACCATGGATTTAGGGCATTGTTTGACAGATAGGATTAGTTAACTGTCTGCGTCAGCAATTTGAGTGACACACATTTATTAGTTTTTCTTATTCCACATGCGCTCACAAAGTAGTTATAACACGGCAATTGCGCTTGGAAGAGAGGCCATCTGTCATCAACGCATAACAGGTATCCATTATACACTTATGAGAACAGACTTCACAAAACAGGAAAAGATAAATGACTGTGCATATGGCGTATCAAAGGAAGACGGCCTTGAAACGAAAATAAAGAGATGGGCCGATCAACAAGTAATCTGGGAAAGGGAGTCCGATAACTTATACAAGCCAGGACAAATACTACAAGTAATGATGGAGAAGCTACTGGGGAAGATAGCTACTTGATAACGTGGAGGTCGATAACGCTTCGATCTAGCTTAATTAAGAAAATAGCGCTTACACGTTACGGTTAGACCCTTCATGTGTCAGCGGAAATAAATAGATCCATTTGGCGAGAAACGCTTTCGCTCTATTACATACACAATAGAATATACAAAGGTAAGGTATACACCGTGCTATCAAGAACGCGCTGCTAATTTCTATCAAGCAGTTCAATTCTGTTGGCATTGGGGTGTTGTAAAAAAAAATCAGGATCAATGTGAGTGGCACGAAACCAGAGAATCACATTTGCAGCTGTTGATGAGAATATACCACGAGATAGCCATATCGTTACAGTGACTGTCGAGGGCGACAATCAATGTGGAGGTTTTGTTCTAGCCCTTCTGATCAGACGTACAGGCATATGATGGCCGCGTGCGACGAGAGCCAATTGATATCCTCGAACAGCTAATAGGGCTCGATATCCGTAAGTAGCAAACCTTACCTAAATTTTTTTTCAACTTTTAACTTGCACATGAGGCATAAGGCATCCGATGCCTTCAATATTATGCTGACATGGCAACATAACTGCTTCTAAGTCTTGCGATTGGCCGTGCAAACGTTGAACTCGTCGTTGTTACTAATGGAAAAGAAATCCTATTAATCGGAACCCGCGTTTAGGTAGCATGAAATCGTTCTAGCAATTACATTCATTTGCTTCAAAATCAAGTAATTAGTGCTTTTTGAGGGATTCCACAGAGAGCTGGCAAGCGGTGTAACGTTCCAACCGTGTTAAGATGGTACAGTCCAAGCGTTTGTGCAAATACCGTGCTGCAATTTGTGACACCATTAATTCTATCGTTGCAACAACAAGCACATGTAGTCCAACATCATATTTGCTATTTTCACATCTATCACCGAACTCACAATGCACAAACCATACTCTCTCCATTATCCACAAATTGAAGCATAGAACAAGGGTCGTCGTACTCAGTTACGGTGCTACGGCAAGAGCGGCGTTTCCAACGAACGAAGCTAAATAGAAACAGTCGACGGGTTAGACTGAGGAATTGGCTGATGGTATAGAATTGTGGATAGTTCACTGCTTTCCATGCATGGTCAGTTCGCGGCTGCGGCTTACACTTGTATATCTCATATTTCTGCCTCTTTGCTATTACCACTTTATGAAAAAGGAAGTTGCAAGAGGGTATTCACCGTCATTGGAATGATTATGTAGGTGGGAGACTTTCGTGATCTATCATGAAAAAGTAACATCTTCAACAG
This sequence comes from Saksenaea vasiformis B4078, assembly GCA_000697055.1. Classification (NCBI taxonomy): domain Eukaryota; kingdom Fungi; phylum Mucoromycota; class Mucoromycetes; order Mucorales; family Saksenaeaceae; genus Saksenaea; species Saksenaea vasiformis. The sequence continues at coordinate 2,570 of JNDT01001744.1, read as the reverse complement.
AAATCACCAAAGTAATATGCCAAAGAAGACACAGGGCATACTTAAACTGTATGCACATTCTGATATCCTGATGTAGAACGTCCTGTTCACCGAGTATCAAGTTCATGTAAGCAGGTATATTCAGTTTCCTCTGAAGGGCAAGCTTGGCGCTTCATGGGATCTTTAATTTGACTATAGATGAGCAGAGCAGGGAGGATGATCCTGCACTGCTTCAAACTGCTGTTGTGGTCCTAAGCTCACATAGCCACCACCAAGACGTCTCTGAGACGCTTGTGCGAATTCTGTTTCGGAGATATATTATAAAGCGACCGATTAAATAGAAACAACGGCAAAAGTACATCATATATCGATAACGAAGACAGAAGAACAAATAATAAATTTGGAATCCATGTTTGCGTCAGATAAATGTTATGAGACGTTCAAGCCAAAAAATTTTAGCGCTGGAGAGCGATGCGTCTTGACGTGAAGAAGTGGTTCGTTTGCGTTAATCCAAGAAATAGTTCGCGCCTGGATAACCTCAGTTTTGCATTAAAGTGCTTCAGTGATCGATTTCCCAATATTCTGTCGGAAGCAGTAAAAATGTGCCGAAGGTAAGGAAAGGTTTCATCCAAAAATGGTCCGTATTTAAAGGCACGGATGTACCACACGTTACATAGAGTAGCGTAAAGATGCATTCAATAAAACAATATAAACAGATGCTACTTCATTGTCATTTAGCACCACTGAACTGGGTTCTGTTACCTGTGTCAGTATTGCAATCATAAGCGTATTGACATTATATCCAACAGTATCCGATTGTGTAATTGTCCTGTCAACATGATGCTACAGTTTATCGAACAAACTTCTACGCTGATCTACGTAAATTTTGCGTCCATGAAGAACCACTTTTACATAAGTTGGCAACGAATTCATACACTAATTGTTCAAGACTTCCATGGAGTGGCCAGTTTCTTGCTTTAACGACCAGAGGTCCAAACGGTACATAAAAAGACATGAATTTCTGTGTGTGTAGTCAACCCCGGTACGTACCGGGGACGTTTCATGTTGGTACGTTGAGAAACTTATTACAATGGAACAGTGCAACACGTGTTTGATTTGGAAGTGAAGGTATCTGCTTCTCTGCGCCAAACTATACTGCTTTTCACCGCAGGATTGAGGTGGTGTCAACGCGAAGTAATAGTTGGATGACGCGAATGTGTATTCAAAATCTGATACTATTTTTACACTGGGAAAAGCGCGCGCTCTCTATACACGGTTTTCTTTTTCGTCCTGCTCTGCGTTTGTTTGTTTTCTAGATTCTGGAACTACCTGCCCCAGCAGTTGATGCATAAGTAAAAGAAGCAGCACCTTAACATGGCTACATGTAAGAACTTGACGTTTCATCAATTTAAAATCGTCCCAGAATATCATTTGATGGTCTAGATTCCTCTGCCGAGAAGTTCTCATCATCTTTATGGTCGAAGTAACAAAAATGGACGATACAATACGTCTGATCCCATGGCATTGCGACTATTTCCCATGATCCTTCTGCAGTTCACACACACATTACAAGGGTAGATACGGGACCTTTATCTTACATCAAAGATAAAGCATGGTGAGGATTCGAAATTGAATATTTCTTCTCCGTTTCCTTAATCATGAGATCTGAACTGTTGTCCATCAACTGCTTTGCCACGAGAAAAAAATGATTTCAAAGACCGAACCAAAGTATGCGATTTGAGTGGATTGCTCCACGTTAAGCTTTCCCTGCGAGAAAACAGCTTTTTCCCTTCTCTTTGAAATTGCCTTGGATTGGCTGAACACTTCTCTCATCTCCATTGCTTCATTATTTTGTCTTGTACAGACACCATGGCGCTGACTCTAGCTGTGCCCGAGGCTGCTGCCTCTACAGACACTATCCAGTTCAAGCTTGTATTAGGTGGCGAGGTTCGAAAGAACGATAGAACCTACATGAGAGTTTGTCATGTTAAACATTCCTCTTTTTATGCAGGGTCTTGTTGATTACATGAATAGTCATGGGCTCGTCATGCCCACTGCTTTTCGATCATTCCAGCAGATTAGCTGGTTGCACGAGAAACTGACCCACGCCTTCCCCACCGTTGTCGTCCCGCCTCTACCTGATCCCCCACTAGCGGCGCGGATGGATGATCAAGACTATGTCGAGAGAAAGAGACTCCAAGCTGGACGTTTCTTTAACAAAATTATCCGACGTCGAGTCTTTGCAGATCATGCGGATTTCATTCATTTCCTGTCCACGGACATGGTAAAACTTCATTTCTTCTACTTCCATTTTACACCGAACATCAATGTAATAGGCACCCACCGAGGTAGGTCGAGTAACCAAAGGAGTCCTCTCCTTTTTGCGGTTCAATCGGATTCGACCCAATACGGATCGTGGGTTCAGATCATACAAAGTGACTGAACCTATCGAAGGCGTAAGTCATTCTTTTTTGTGGATCCGTTATAAACCCGCTCAGCACTTCCTGCTTGTCAGAATGACCAAGACACCTTTCATCGTCATCAGATCTATATTTTGATGTTGGAGTCTTATTACGGATCCATTGCCGAAT
>JNDT01001742.1:0-18674 GCA_000697055.1 Saksenaea vasiformis B4078 | reverse complement strand
GGGTCTGTACCATTCTCGCTGAACTGGATGCACACCAACACCCAGGGTCAGATCCTCGACAATACTACGATCCAGATCCGGGACAGGCCCTCCTACAGTGGCTCGATTCTCCTCCTCTTGAACCAGGCTAGACTCCTCAAACTGACACCTTCCTCTCTTTGCTTTCTTTTCCCTCTTTCTCTTCTCCCCTTTTCCCTCTTAGTCCTTATACTATCCGTTCCTTTTACCCCACACCCACGACCTTTTCCCTGTCTCTCCACAGGGTTTTTCCTCCCCCCTCCCTTCTGAGCTGTCACGAGCAAATATGTCTGACCAAGACGCCGTGTTCAAATGTGACGTTAAATAAAAACCAAAAAATTTTAAACGTAGATGCGTGACTGACACAGAGGCCTTCCCTTTTTTTAATTCCCTTTTAAATTTTTCTCGATGCATACGATAGACTACGGTTCAGATATTGCGGGTCTCTCTGTGATCGAAGACTTTGTTACTGAAGAAGAGGAGGTGAAATTGATTGATGCAGTAAATAAGGAAAGTTGGTCTGGTCTGGGCATAGGGTAAGATTTGCAACTTTTGTAAGAGTGTTGTCTCATATGAAAAATTTGAGCTTAGACCCAACCCTGAGTTAAAACGACGAACACAGCAATACGGACATTTGTTTAGTTATCGATACAGGTAAATGAATCTGCGTCATGTAGTATTGATTTTGAGTATTTGCAGAAAAGTGTTGAAGGAACTAGGGCCTATGCCTACATTTGTAGACTGGCTTATCTCACGAATCATGGATCATCAATTGATGCCTGTAGCGCCTAATCATTTGTTAGTCAATGAATACAATGCAGACCAGGGGATAATGCCTCATGTGGGTAAGTTTCACTCGATTACACAAAAAGGACAATGAGAAATGGGATTCATGGCTTGTAGATGCCCCTGCGTTATTTGGACCTGCCATCCTCTCCTTATCCCTGCTGTCGGCCAGTGTCATGAGATTCACAAATCCCGAAACAGAACATACAGTGGATGTTTTACTACGTAAGTCCGAGCATTTATCAATTGACTCGACTCCTTAAATATAATAGCACGACGATCTATCGTTGTTCTAACTGACTCGGCAAGATACAATTACAAGCATAGTATTCTGAAAGATCCGATTGTCACATCATCGGCTGGTGTTACGGTTCAACGTGAAAAACGGATTTCTTTTACATTTAGAAATATCATTGCATGGGAAGTGGAAGATGGCTGTGGATGCCAAAAAAAAGAAAAAGACGCAACGACTGGGGGTCAACACGTGCGAGAAATATCCATAGAAACAGTTGAACCCTCTCACAGGGCATCCTGAGTGGAGCAGAAAAAAATAAGAAATAAAAAATAAAATAAAAAATCCAAAAAATCATGCTCGCTACCCACACTCACGCACGCCCACATATAGACTTCTTTCAGCCTTCTTTTTCTATTTTAACCCTTCTTCGTCCTCTTCTTCTTCTTCTTCTGCTTCTTTTTCATTCATATTATAGACTATTCTTTCAATCATGGCCGATGTAAAAGCGCGTATAGAAGCCAATCGCGCAAGACGTAATACTCGATCCACCTCATTCACCCGTCATCATTCTCCAGCAAGTGAGTCTCATCCATCCTATCATTACAGTACACCTTCCAGTGTCACACCCTCGTCTAGTGCATCCTCGACCGCGGCATCATTTCATCAAACCTTACTTGACTTATCAGGTCCTTTCGATAAAGAGATGAACCTAGGTCCAGATGACTTTACTCCTATACCGCATACTACCCGATCACAAAATAATAATGAAACGCTTCACTCTATCACGAGACAAATGTGGAACAAAAACGTTGTAGCACCTGACAACATAAAGGGGGAAGAGCAGGAAGAAGTAGTAGTAGAAGAAGAAGAAGAACCACAAATCTTTCTTCGACCGAGACGCGCTACCGTCAGCATGTCTACAGCTGAGGCAGCTAGACATCGAAAGCATCTTTTCGAACGTCGACCGAGTAAGAGTGAATCAAGCCAAGAACAGGCCCCGTGCCGTACACGGCGACCGCGGAGCGGCACCACCAGTTTGATCCCTACTACACCAAAACAAATCTCCGTTCCTCTTTCCGCCTTGCAATTTGCAGCGAGAAAAAAAGAGAATGCTCATTCAATTTGGTCAAATCCTCAACCAGAGGAAGAAGAGAATACCATGTCACCAACACAAATCAGGGAATGGCTGCAGCATCCAACAGAATGCATAGATATTCCACGCGATCAGCAAAAAATGCCATCAAATACCGACATCATCCGTCAACTGCAACACGTGTTTCAGGACGTTCTACCTCCGGATGTCCGAGACAACACTTTAGCAGATGTATTACGAGAGCGATTCGAGAAACAAGAAAATCGCATACGCCGGTTAGAATGTGCATTGCAAGAAAAAGAAGAACAGGTCCGGCGATTGGAGGTGAGGAAGCCGTCATCCTGCGGTAAACTACCCGATGTGTTGGAAGAGGAGGAAGAAGAGGAGGAATTAAATGAGGAAGACGAAGGGGAAGCCGCAAAAGAGGATGACGGAGCAGAGCAGGAAGAACAGATATCATTTGCATCCATGAGTGTAGAGGACCTCTTACAACGCTGTCCCGCGGCCATGGCAGCTTATCGACGACAGATTGAAAACGAAGCTTACAAAGTACTCTTTGATCAATTTGAAGTACAGAAACAGATGCTTGTCGCGCAGCAACAAGATCATTTTGAGGCTCTCAAATTAAAATATCGCACGGGGTTTGAACGCATCGTAAGTCGATTACTACATGATCCGTCCCGTGTCAACAGTGAGCGAGCAAAACGAGCTCAAAGAGACATGGAAGAGCGCGAACGCTACTGGAAATCACAAGTAGAAGAATTGCAGAAATCTTTGCGGCAGTCTGAACGATCTAAATAGAACTGAATAACCCCTTCCACCAAAAAAAAAAAAACAACTTTTGTACATTGTTTATGCTACCTACATACTAACACTTTTACTCTCTCTCACTTTATCAACGCCTCTCAACCATGGAAACAGATCATTTTTTTTCTCTATTTTTATATATATGTTTATTTTTTATTTTTTTGCAATAGTATACAATGAATCTATCCAGGTTTCCCGCATGTACTGCTACGTCTAACAAAGCCAAACAAATGGCTAAATATATATAACGTACAAAAAAAAAAAGAAAAAAGAAAAGGAAAGAAGAGTGAGAGCGATATGAAGAGGTGAACAAGAAAAAAAACAAAGACAGATAGAGAGCCAGGGAGACCGGGAGGAGGAGATAGAACGGAGCAGATCTGCAAGTGAACAAGGTGTGTGCGGGTTTTCTCTTTTTCTCTTTCTTTTTGTTCACGTACATCTGGCATCGCCACCAAAGGTTCCGTTATGAGATCCCCAGTTCGCGTTTGCTCCATTCGTAGGTTACATAGCTTATGCTTACAGCCGGCACTACCTATGTACAAAAAACGCATAGATATATATACACGCACACACACACACACACACACAAAAGAGACAAATAGATAACGAAAGCCAAGGGAGAAAGGAAGAAGAGAAAAAAAAATAGTACGCAACCTTTTGAGCCCATCATGCTTGTCTTTTTAAAATAGAGATGAAAACCTACCTTAAGAAGTGTAGGACCTAGGCCCTTGTAAAACCCACGCAACCCATCCGTGCGATAGGTCACTTGTACTGCTTCCCACGGGGATTTATAGTACCTTGGGTGTCCTGGTGTACCTTGTGCCTGCAACCTAAAAAAAAAAAAAAGGGTCAGTCATCCAGATTTTTTTTCGACTTTTGTCGCTTTACTTTGTACGAATGACATTCAAAGGGTATACACTGGATGCACCGATCGATCCACTCACCATGCCACAAGTCCATAGGACCAAGACACTTGGTGAGCCTCCGTGACCGTGCTCCTTCTCCTTGTAACGAAGATAAGTGAGCTTGAGGGTTTCATATATTCCTAAAAGACAACCGGCTTAAGTCTTTCACGGAACATTTCCTACCAAACGCACCTACCCAGATCCATTGCTTGATACGGAAAGACGCCCACTAGTCCCAACGTCTATGATAACATTGTTCCCCGTTAAACATTTACACCGCGGGGTGACAACGACACTTACCAATCCGGGCCAAAAAGCACGCAAACCTGCACGTGCGTACATGCTCTTGACTGTGTTGAACACCATGGACCTTGAAGGTGTAGAGGACGAGGCTTCCTTTGCCAGGCGCTGCTGGGACATGATCCTCGTTTTTAATGTCTCAACAGGATAGATCATGAACTGCGCACATAGACCAGCCATTCCACCGGCAACAAAACGAGCTCCTGTTGGAATTGAATCTTTATCTTCACAGTGAAGAGCCTTGGCCAGCAGGCCCTTGCAAGATTCGTAGGAGTAAAATTTGACAGCCGATTCAGGCACGATTTTAAGCACATTCAGTCCATTTCCAACAAAAAATCCACGCCAACCGCCCTTATCATAAATGGTCTTCATCGCTTGTTTCAGCGTGATGCTGGGCACGTCCGAGCTCTGGGTAATCAAATAGACCTTGAGGCGATCGAAAGGAGCCGTGCAAGTTCGGGAAACTGCACCAGCAAAGCCACCAGCAAGGAGGTATCGTAGGGCGTGATGAGCTGTCTCATCGGTTGGAGGAATAATGACTTCGGCATCTTGCGTCAATTGAGTTGATGTTTGGTAGTACCGATAAATCTCACTCATATTTGTTTGAGGGAGAAGCTGTCAAAAGATTTTTTTTCGATTTTTTGAGCTTGCATTTATTTTTACTACTTCCCCTATACAACTTACCAGCAAGAAGTTCTTAAATTCGTAAAAATCAATTGATCCATTGCCATCTACATGGATTCGTATACACATAAGAATACAAATCTCCACCCAAAAGGAAACCAAAGATTGTTTACCTAAATCCATCAACTGCATGAAACCTGTCAATTCCTCGGAGGAAATCGAGATTCCTGCACTAAGTAAAGCCATCTCCACATCACTTGGTCTTAGTCGACCGTCACCATTTTGATCGATACTTCGAAATAATTCCCATAATTCTCTTTCTTTGTCGTCCACATACGCCTTGAACTCGTCATAGTCCACCAACCCGTCTCTACTCGTATCACATCGTTCCAAAAGTTCGTTTACGTATTTTGAACGAGCTGGTAAATGAGTCATGGTGGTAAATCCTTTCTGAATGGCTTCACTATCGAGATGACCGCTCTTTTTCCTGTCCAGGGTATCAAATAACTCGCGAATACGACGCTCTCTTTCTGACGGCGTCTCCGATAGATAGAACTCGGTCGATTCAGGAAGATTTTGGAACGCCATGTTCTCGTTTCGAAGAAGTTTTTTCGTTCTTGTACCGTAACCCCCGCGCTCGAATATATACGGTCGAACTTTTTTTTTTGTTGTAAAACGGCGCCTCTGTGACTGCACAAGATGAACGATATCCCCCGCCCGACAAAAAATAAAAATGCATCGCCATTTCTTTGATCTACTTAGGTGTTTCTCTACAGATAGTCAAACTTTGCTCTAGCATTGATCACGATTCCGCTTCGTGACAATTATTATTCATGCTTTACCTATTTCTCCTGGCAGTAGCATCCATTTGCGATCTTCCGTTGTGCTACAACTATTTCATTTCCCGCTTTACCCTTCCAAAAGTGGACTGTTGATAAACCCATCGCGTTCGCCTCGTCTTATCGCACGCAGGCCGTTGTGAAGAATTGAAAAAGCGAAGGACAAAGAAGGGGGATGTATATGTTTATATCAGGTCATGGGGATTTTTTGCGCCATCTTCTCGGAACTTTGATAGGAACGAAACCAACCATTTCCATTGGATCGTCGGAATCACGAACAAGGTGCGGAACATCTCGTAATGTGGGAACGTGTCGACGAATGGAAGCTCACGGTTTTGCGATACCACATGAATTGTGGACATCGTAATGATAGATGGAAAAACGGGATCTACATTGTCAAAGAAGCAATGTTGGAAGTTTGTGTTCCTAAAAATGGAAATTAACGAATGTGACAATCGTGACAGACTGATTGACTTTTTTTTGCAATGGTTGGCATGACGTTTCCCGATCCCCTTAAAAAAGAAAAATTTAGAGTGAAAGAAGTGAGAACGATATGAACTCTTGCTTTAATCGTTACTCTTATCAGACATGCTGGAACTTGGATTGCTACGCTTACTGCGCTTATTAAAATCTTGGCCGACATGTAATGTGTAACGAACGCTAGACACCATATCAGCTGGCCGCGGGTCATACCTGCCTTTAAGGCGCAGTAACACAGTGTAATATATGCTCTACGCAATTACTGTCAGTTAAAAAAATATCCTAGACCGTAGCAGCATTAAGCAACTAATGTTTGCCATACGTTTCGTGCATTGGATTGGCGATGTATTGATAATACATAGGAGAATACATGTAAAGAAATATTATCAACAACCCAAAATGGAAAAGGCGCAAACATGAACATTCCGATGCTAATATCAATTGGCCTGTCAATCGTAGAGAGGCCCTTGACAAGGACAGCTTGGAATGTCGGAATTCAGTCATTATTTTCGCTGAGATATTGTTGAATGTCAAGCAATATTACCGTGGCAGGAATGTGCTGTCGGTATGTGTCTATTTTCTCCCAGCGCAGTTTGCGTAGTGTATGACGTCTGTCGAGTTGGGGTCCATAATACATTGTATTGCCAATGCGCACCTCTAGCTAAACGTTCAGGGATCGCTTGATAGATGAAATAGGCGCGCTTCCTGTTGTTATTCTTATAAATGTCAAATGCGCTTCATTGACCGAGTTACAAAAATATACGCTACCTCTGTATCGATTATCCCAATCTGTAATTCCTATTCACTTGGCTGCTCGACTTACGTTACCGATGTACATAGGATAATTTCCATGCGCAATCGTTACCCGTTTGACAGTTGAAAGTGTCCAAAAAGGAATAAGACCCAGTTCAGCTTTATCAATTTTCAGAGTAGGCGCTTTTCACAGCCGAACGCTCACCGAACAATAAACAACCTTTGTACGCGGTCGCAACGTCGATAGAAACAAGCCAATTTGGTTTTTTGGGATCAAATAGCTTGGCAACAAAGTTTCGCGTTGAGACTGATAGCTGCTCTTCGTTCTGCGGCTATCAAATGGTAATAACACTTGTTCTACTCTCTGAGATATTTAAAATTGATTTTCTTCGATCGTTTTAGCGATAATAAAATGATGTGAAGCTTGGCGTGCATACCAACGACTGCGCTGACTTATGATACAACGAACGATTTAGTAGCTTAATTTCGCAATGCGCAGTGTTAAATCTTCTCATACGCTCTGCGAATTGCCTCCAAACTTTTGACGCAATCTGTATATATATAGCAGATGTGCAAAAGAGAGACCCACCAGTATTTACAAAGCATGATTGTACAGTACATGCAGGCCATGTTGGAAAGCTTCCATCGTCTTTATGCGGAATTGGTGCTGCCGTATCTGAGGGACAGGAAGCAGAATAATCATGCAGCCGTCGCCTCTGTAATAGCCTTGAGCATCGTATACATGGTTTTTGAAAAGGTGTTCCGCCCACCTCGGTCGATCCGACATATTCCGTCTATCCCTTATTACCCGTTTGTGAAAGCAGTGTTAAAGAGGATCCCCAGCGCTGAAATATCAAAGCGCTTAATTATTCCTCTGCTAGCAAAGGACGACAACCCCGGAATCTACACAGCAAGTCTCAATCTGAAAGTTGTTTACTGGTTTAACATTTACTCCTAGCGTCCTACACCTTACGGATGGAGCGTCTTTGTAGCTAGCCCAGAGACGGTCAGAACACTTTTGCTTCGCATGGGTAGCGTAACGCTGCTTGGTCTTGTGTATGTTTTGCTAATAAAAGTCTTGTAAACTATAGACAAGTTCCCAAAGTCGGATATTATCAACACAAGGCACGGAACTCTTGCTGTTCGTTTCACACGGGGCCCAAATATTGTGTTTTTAAGCGGTAATTCCTGGAAGAAGCAGCGCAAGGTAAGAAACGTGCAGCTATACCGTGTTCAATTCATGCAATCCAAGATCGTGAATCCAGCGTTCCACCGGGCAACTCCTGTCCATCTATTTGGGAGCATGGCTCAGAAAATGTTAAGTGTCATGGAAAATATGGTTCCAAAGATCGACGTCCATGATATCACCTCGCGTCTGGCTTTAGATGTGATTGGCAAGGCGGGATTTGGTAAGTTCTGGAAGCTATTACTGTCGTCCTGACATTTTTTTAACGGCTACCTAGGGTTTGAATTCAATTCCATCCAAGAACCTGAAAACAAATGGGTAGAGATCTATAACAGTGTCATGGAAGGTCATGGCAATGCACTGTTCAACTTCTTTCCAATACTCGACCAAAAGTTTCTATGGCTCTTCCCGAAACGACAGAAAGCCCACCAGAAACTCACACAATTTCTGAACATGCTAGATGAAATCACGTTAAAAAAACGTAGAGACCTAAGTAACGGAATCCTTAACGACGGTTTACGCGAAAATGAAAAGGATATCTTGACGTTGCTTATTGAAGGTGAAAGTCGCGGCGAGGGTGCATTGACAAACGAAGAAATAAAGGTACACGATAAAGTTATGAGCTTGCATGGACCTCATGCTTACCTGTGTAGAGCAATCTATGCGCTTTTCTTACAGCAGGCCACGACACGACAGCTAACACGCTTGCATTTGTCATTTACTACATGGCAGTTCATCAGGACGTGCAAGAAAAGGCCAGGGCTGAAGCATTACACATTCTGGGGGACGATCCTGTTGACGTTTTACCAACCATCGAAGATACAAAGCAAATGGAGTATCTTAACATGGTGATGAAGGAGGTAATCGATCTGTTACACAGATGGACTCGACAATTAAAGCACAATAGACGTTACGCATGACTTGCCCTGCCAGCACCACACTCCCACGCAAAGCACTGGAAGACACCGAAGTGGGAGGTGTACTGATCCCAAAAGGCACCTTGGTAACAGTAGATATCTTCAATACTCACCATAACCCAAAAGTGTGGGAGAATTCTCAAATCTTTAATCCCGAGCGATTTGCTTCTCGAGACCGAGCCGAAGATGCAGCAAACAACAGTGCAGCCTGGGTCCCATTTGCCACTGGTGGCAGACAATGTATCGGCATGAACTTTAGTTTGACAGAGCAGCGCGTGGTTCTCTCGATGTTATGTAAGTAGCACTTGTTTTCTAAAAGAAACATGAAGTATTTAATTACGTTGTAGTGCGGAAGTTTACTTGGACACTTCCTGAAGATTCAATCCATAAGAACGGCTTGCAGACGACAAGCATTGGTATCTTGGCAACTCATCAGTTAGACATGATCTTTAATAAGCGATACTAAAATCCAATGGGTACCATTCTGCACTTTCCTGTACCGAATTCAATATTTGCGGACGGCTGTCTCGCCGTCCTCAGTAGTAGGGTATTTCAAGATGCATCTGCTATGCGGAGCTCTGTGATCACTTTTGGACGTCCATATCGGGTTAGATTCCTTTCAAATTGCTCACACGCACCCATTTCCAAAAAAAAAAGTAGAACTGCATGAGAGTCCAGGACCATCCACTTTTTCATGGGTCCGTTTACATAGCGACCAACGAATAGAGCATGAGAGAAATGACAGAATCCGACGATGAACAAAGACCGTCGTATGAGAAATAATAATCCAAAGCACTTTGTGGTACCTCATCACCACGGTCGGGAACCTTGGTCGCACTGACCAGCTTCCCGTGAAGTCAAGGGCGTTGCAATGACGCAATGGTAATCGATAGAGATGTGGTAGCGCGAATAAGTTGTGCGCACTGATGTGACCGTCCCTCATTGATAAAGTCACCCGTTCCTCCTGTCGGTCTGTTTTTTCCACCCGTTCTCATCTTTCCTTTTTCACCATGACTGAAGCCATTGTCCAACTTGCTCGTGCTGCACGACTTGCATCCGTCAGTCTGCAGTCAGTAACTAATGAACAAAAGAATGAAGCCTTATTACGTATTAAGCAAGTCCTTTCCGAACGTCGCGCCGAGATTTTCGCAGCAAATGAGCAAGACAAAAAGGTTTCCTCTTCTTCTTTCATTCGATGACAATGGCTTACGCTATTCTTGAAATATAGGCAGCAGAGGAGCAAGTGAAGGCTGGTAAACTGTCTGCCTCTCTGTTCAAACGCCTGGATATCTGCCAAGGGGATAAGTTCGACACGATCTTGTCTGGTGTGAGCGATATCACCACCTTGCCCGATCCTACCAAAAAAGTGACATTAGCAACAAAACTGGACCACGATTTGGAACTTTACCGTATCTCTGTCCCTGTCGGTGTCTTGTTAACCATCTTCGAGGCCCGCCCTGAAGTGGTCGTCAACATTTCCTCCTTGGCTCTGAAATCTGGCAATGCTGTCATCCTCAAGGGCGGTAAAGAAGCAACTCACACCAACGCCGTCTTGGCCAAGGTCATCCAAGACGCGCTTGCTTCCACACAGATTCCCAGAGAAGCAGTTCAGATTGTTGAGACCCGAGAAGATATCAGCGCCCTGTTGGACCTCGATCGATACATTGATATGGTTGTTCCCCGTGGCAGCAACAGTCTAGTTAAATATATCCAAAACAACACCAGGTACAATACAGGTACTCGTTTATGTTTATGATCTAAACTTTCTTTAGAATTCCCGTGCTTGGTCATGCAGACGGTATTTGCTCCGTTTATCTGGATAAGGAGGCAGATATAACCAAAGCAGCCAAAATTGCTGTAGACGCAAAGGTAGGATGGAGGTGGATTGATGGATGATGATGATGATGTTGACAGTGCTACTACTTCACCTAGACAAATTATCCCGCCGCATGCAACGCCGCAGAGACATTGTTGATACATGAAGCGTTGGTCGAAAATGGCCATTTCGCCACCGTTGCTTTGGCTTTACTTAATGCTGATGTGAGTCTTCGATGCGACGAGCGTGCGATCGCGGCGTTGAAGGGCGCTGTCCCGGAGAATTTTGCAGACAAGATCTCTGCCTCGACTCCTGAAGACTATCGTACCGAGTTCCTTGACCACATCATTGCTGTCAAGGTCGTTAAGGACGTGAACGAGGCTGTCGAGCATATCAATGAGCATGGTTCAAAGCACACCGATTCCATTGTTACTGAAAACAAGACTACCGCTGACCTCTTTATGACCCGTGTCGATGCTGCTGGTTGCTACTGGAACGCTAGCACGCGTTTTGCTGACGGTTTCCGTTATGGTTTTGGCGCCGAAGTTGGCGTAAGTCACGGCAATAGAAACATGAATTGGTGGGCTTATGCTTCTTTACTTTTACTTAGGTATCTACTAACAAGACGCATGCTCGTGGTCCTGTTGGTTTGGAGGGTCTGGTCATTTACAAGTACAGAGTTTATGGCCATGGTAATGTGGCAGGTGAATACGGCTCTGGTAAGAAGCAATATCTCCACGAGCCTATTGCTTCGGATAAGTTTAATTTGTAAAGATAAAATTGTATAAAACATGATCATTCGCTTTACTTGGTTAAGAAAGTAGAGAAAAAGGGATGGGGGTTTTAGTCATAGCGTTGTAGTGGAGATGGTGTATGTGTTACAGCACCGTTATAGTAAGATTGAGGATGAGGAAGATGATGATGCGTGTTAGATCCGAAAGAGGACTGATGCGTAGGTGCAATATAAGATTGATTAGCGGATGGAATAAATGAATGGCGATTTGATGGTAGGGGTCGGCTCCTGTAACTGCCACGACTGTACCCCGATGCTTGGGATAAGTCTTCGTTGAAATCATCCAGGTACAGTCCTTCTTCGTACTTCTCCCATGTCATGGTGGGGATAGAGGCAGGATCGAACTTACCCTCGTCCGCCGCAACGAGCTTCTTTTGACCTTTCTCGCCCAAGACTACGCGGGTATTACCCCATGAGAAATCATCAAAATGCCAGTAGGCATAAATTGGAATATAGAAAGAGAAGACAGGAATAGCGAAGATCGACACAATCATCCAGATGATATGCTCCCATTTGCGGTGGACGATAAAAATAATTGCCTGCAAACCGTAGACACCCGCTATGGTGATGATGGACATGAGGGGGACGTTGCTTGTGGAAGTAGCAAGCGAGTATATCAAATAGACCAGGTAGCCAACAATCGCAGGTTGTACCAGCGTACTGACAAGATCCAGCATCACAACAAAGCGCATCGAAAAACAGCAGAAACCACATAGCTGTGGCAAGAAGACCAGCTCTCCCAGATTATGGATTGTCGAGTTAATCCAACGTCGTCGCTGCGACAGTAAAACACTCCATTGATCCGGTGCATTGGTAGCACACTTGGCATCGGGGATAAACTTGGTCTTGTGAGTAGGAAAGTGTTTGAGAATCAGCGTGGTAAGGTAACGGTCTTCACCCAGATGAAGTAGATTTTTCTGATGGAGCGTGTCGACCTTGTTCACCTGATAGTCGCTAATGACTTGGTTAGATACCAAGAGCGGCTGATTCTTGGAAGGCGATCGGATACGATACATCGAGAAACAACCAGGTAAACAAGTAACAGAGCCAAAGAGCGACTCGAAGGCTTTGATCATGTAATGGGAAATAAAATACTCGTAGACTTGGATCATGGTTACCCATGTATCTTTTTCGTTTGACAGCATGGTCTCACCGCAGAGGCCAATAATCTTGCTGTCATGTACAAAACAGGATACCATGCGATTGATACCATCTGGCAACACTTCTGTGTCAGCATCGACCATAAGTACAAATTCATAAAAGCTGGGATTGACACCAATTACGTTTTTGATTTGATGATACACTTCCAGTTCCATTGGTGTCATCGGCGAGTTGAAGTGAACCTTGTTCAGGAACCGCATGAGGATCAGCTGTGAGTCTCGCTTTCCTCGGTTGCCAGGTTTTTGTCGCTCGCTTGGCTTTCCCACCTTGACCACGACAATGTAAGGAACAACATGACCTTGGCATTCATAAAGACCGCTATAAACCTTGCCCATGTTGTGCTGTTTTTGACCTTCACCGACAGATAGGAAGGAGAGTGCCTCGGGATCCACTGTAGTATCCACACCAAGAATATCCAGTACAATACGTGGTGTCGGCCGATCATTGCCACCACCGATGATCATACCGTCACATATGATGAAGAGTAGTTTTCGTTTGTCATCGTACTTGAGCGTAGCTACCGAGTCAATGGTTTTCTTGAGAGACTCTTCACCTTCTGTATAGCAAGGCACTTGACATATGACGAATTTGTCATAGTGCTCAGGATCCCGATGCGTACCGAACTGTAGAGCAGCCAGGAACTTAAAGAGAATCACGAGGCACAAAAACACGGTGACAATCATTAGGAGATATTCAGAGAAGATACACCGCGGTGAATTGCGCTGATCTACCGTTCCCACGTAAAAGAGATTACGCAGACAAACCTTTTGCCGTTGACGCATCACGGGATCGAGTGGTAACGCATTCCAGTACGATGTGATGTCCGTACCAGCTTTCTCGCGGAATAATTGGACGATACTGTCCAGCATGAAATCTGTGGTCACATCCGCAGGAGGTGCCTCGCCCTCGGGTGCAGTGACATGTCGTCCACCCATCAGATAGAAGGTCAGATCGTACACATCATTATTAAGCACGGCCCAGCTACGAGGGGTGCGGATACCACCCATGTCGACCGGTATCGTTGATTGACGTGCAATGTCTCGTCGATCAAAGCCCATGTTGCCAAGTTTGAATTCCTTACGCATGTAGATCATTTTCTCGTAGAACCAATCCGGTCGATAATCTTTGCTCGATGCGCGGAAATCGTGGTACTTCGCATTTGAATCTGTCAGATTGATGTGAAAGTCCACCGAGACATACTCCGATACTTGACCAGTCGTGCCTTCGCATAACGCGGATACCTGTACGGGAAACAAATCAGTTGCATCCATACCACCGTAAGAAAGGATGACTGACTGGGGAATGACTTGAGAAGCCCAATGCTTGGGTGCGAGTTTGGTCAGATCAAACACTTCTCCGCGAATTGCAACGTAAGCGTTGGTCTCTTCTTTGTGCGCTTGTAGTTCGGATGTTGAAAAGACATCCTGATGAGGGCAGATGAGGCGTCCAAAAAAGACCAGGAACCAAATAACAAAAGCGGACATGAGGAAGATAATCATACACAAGGTCAGTTTTTCTCGCCAAGCAAGGCGGATATCAGAACGTTTCATTCGACCGCACCATAGTAAGAATGGGTTGGGAATCCACCATGTCATAAACCATACAAAGCCAACCCAGTTTTTTCGAGCTCTTGAAGGTTTCTCCTTCTCTTCCTCTTCAGCTGGCAATTTCTCTGCTTCGAAGACGGGCATTTTTTTCATCTCAAAATAGCCTGAGGCGTTTGATCCATACATGTCTGAGCCTGCTTGAGATTCATTTTCATTATAAAGATGATACGACGCATCGCGGTGATAGTCGTCTTCTGTGTAGAAAGAACGTTGATCGTCTGAGTACGCCGAGCTTATGGGCTTGGTGAAACCAGGCCCTCGAGGCAAAGGTAAACCTGCTGCTGCTGCATTGGCCATCGCTGTGGTCCGTCGGTCGCCAACAGAGTACTCCGATGCAGCAGCAGTCAGCAGGTCGGCGCCAGAGCCATAGGAGGCGTTGGATTGGCCGTCTGCACTGTATTCGTGAGGAACGGTAACACCTGCGTCGTCAGCTGCTGTTTGCCTTTCCTCTTTTTGTCGTCGTTGCTCTTCTTTTTCTGCCGCACGCAGTCGATCTTCCAATTGTCGCCAAGCCTCCTCGTTTAAAAATACCTGCACGGATTGTCAGATTTGTTTGGTTGTTTCTATTTATGCCCTTACCCTGCTGTTACCAATAGCAGCCTGGTTTGGAAGCCATCCAAAGGCATTTACTGCTGCTTCGGCCTGTGCCCTCGGTGATCGATCTGTTTCTACCCCGGCTGCAGCAAGGATTTGAGCATAGCGCTGCCCGAAGTCTTTATGTTCAAATGCGATTGTGTAGTCAACGTTGAGGCGTTCGGCGATAGGAGCTAGGTTAAACATCTCTACCTGGGTTTTGACCAACTTGGAGTCAAACGTATTGGGTGCACCAGCATGGTTTGATTTCAAACAAAACACAAACCATGGTATTGTTTCCTCGAGCGTGGTGAAAAGGTAGGACAAAGACAATTCCAACTGTGACAGGGCTGTGTTGACTTTGAGATCCTCTTTGTCTGCAGGGTTATCGTCCTCCTTTGCACCGCCGCGTCTTTTGGATTTGGACCGCCGCATTGATGGTAGTCGTGTAGGTCTGTTTGGTTGTTGGGCATTTAAGATTGCATCCGCATGTTGGGGGTGTGTCTCGGTGCGTACATTTTTATCCGCAAACAGTCCGACAACAAATGCATTGTAGGATTCGGGCATGTCAGCTGCTCCACGGAACAGTGAAACAAAGTCAGTACTGAGCATGTCTCTGTTGTTTGCCAGAAAACCATTTGGATTGTACGTGATCTCCCCTCCGTAATGCTTGATGACAAACAAACGAGCACCTGTATCAGCTAACTTGAGACTTAATGAGGCATGGTTTGCGTTGTATTTGCTAAATGAATCGAGCATGTTGGCATCTGTTGCACGGCCAGCCAATTTCTTGCTGCTGCTGAAACTGTTTGTGAGATCGATTAGACCATGCTTTGGCCTTTCAATGAGTTCGAGGCAGGGCGTGTTATTCATGTACTGGACTTTTGGTACAGCAACATCGTCTTGTCGATATTCATTGGGATTGATCTCGAATAGCTGTCGTTGAACGTAATTCTGCACTCGCTCATTGGCAAAATTAACACAGAACTGGTCAAACGAGGCCTGTACGTAGTATGTATGCGGGCCAGGCATGTCAAGAATGGAGATGACACTATGCATGGAATCGCTGCAGGTTTTTGTATTGATGTGTTCGACGATCCAAGTGAAGAGCAGAGAATAGAGAGAAACAATCAAGTCATTGCGTTGTTCCGAAGCTTGCTTTGCGTTCAGGATAAGCGTTGTCACGTCTTTCTTTATGATTTGTGTCTTGTAGGTCAAAACGTTTTCAAGCGCGCGAGGGTCGACGCCGAGACAGTCTGCAATATACTCGAGAAGGTCAACATTCTTGACATACGCAGCTTCTTGCAGTGTGGTATCGTCTACAAATTGTAAATGCCCAAGGTGCAAGAGGCACGCAAGTAGCTGCATAATTCTTGCTTGAATTCTCTTGCCAAAGCCAAGTAATCGTAGAGACGCCTTGAGTGCTTCGTACTGTTCGACTTCCTGTTCCGTAGACGGTGTAGACCGGTTTAACCGCGCATAGCTGGTTACATCTCCTAGTCGCAAGATAGATCTCTCTTCAGGTGATGCGCCAGCTAACAAGTAGTAAAACACATGGAAGTTTTGTTCCCCATGTGGCCTTGCCACTCTTTGTCTTTCAAGCAGGTAATTCAGCGTCTTTGCTCCAACCATTCGACCGCGCTCGTTAAATTGCAACTCCATAAATTTTCCATAACGGGAGGCGTTTGCGTTGGTGGACAGTTTAGCGTGACCAAACGCTTCGAGGACGTTTTGTGCATGAATTATCTGGTTCTGCAGTTTTGATTCTTTTTTGTAACTACTCAGTGAAACGAGGTGCTGGAGAATCAACATGTACGTATACGTTTTGCCGCTGTTCGTCTCACCACTTGTGAGAAAATAACAATAATTTTAGATTTGTATCCTCAAGGCATGAAAATGGGTTCTTACCAAAGGATAATGGACTGGTCAATTCCAGTACGTCGCATATGTAGGTACGCTTGGTTTGTCAGCTGAAAGATATGAGGGGCTAGCCTTTTCCCTGACGATGTGTCTTTGTATTCTGCAACATAGTCCAAGGAAGTATGTGGTGATAGATTGTCCTTATAAGGATTCAAGGCAATCAAACAAGCGTCGTTAATACGTGTATAAGTAATGTCATTTTCAAATCGCGATCTGAGTATGGTTGTAATGGTGTCCTCATTGGGTTCCTGAATTTGAGCGAGATCAGGAGAGTTTTGGTATTTGTTACTATTCTTTGGTTTTCCCATATTGGCTGTGAGACTGTTCGCGTCTCTTCTCTTTTTCGCTCACTCTATCACGTTCACAACTCTCTACAAAGCTATTTTTTTGTCGCGTACGTCGGCAACGCGCGGTAATGAGGGATAAGGAGGAGGAGAAAGAAAAGCGGAACTTTACATCAAATAATATCCGCAAAAATAATATATATATTGAAAGATGGGAAGAGAGTTTGTGTGTGATCTCGCACAAACAAGTGGTAGCTGGTGCCGATAGAATAATTTAATCAAGGGATAAAGTGAGCACTTTCTTGTTTATCTTTATATGGCACTCCATGAAGCATAATGTATAAATTAGCACACAAAACAACAACAATAATAATAATCATTACCGCCATTACCACTGTTACAAATCACTGGATTCACCTGGCGGAATCATGAGCACTCCTCTTCCGGTGGGTTGTGTTACCTTCCTTTTTTGCGAGTCGATCCTAATTATCTAAATCCAACCTCCTTTCTCCCCCCCCGTCTCCCCTAAAACATCAAGCCCCCCAAAGAAGCACACCGCTTAGCTACGCTATTATATAAACTAATCATGTTTAAACACATTCAACTTGTATTGCAAAACAAAATTCCCCTTGTCCTTCCAAACATTTGTATTTTTGTCATATGAAAAGATCCCTGGACGCTTCATGTTCAATGTCCGGGTCTTTTTCGCGCTATTGAGTATCAGCTTACATTAGAACGGAGTAAAAAAAATGCTTTCATAGCGGTGACACGGGCAATATCATTATCTCGAGAAAATCTTAGGTTCCTTGCAACATCGATCAGGATGCACCGAAAAGTCCAGATAGTAATGAAATTCTTAACGTCTATTGCCACTCGAGTTCACATCCTTATTGTGGCAAAGAATTTTTTTAATGGTATTTCCACTGGACTGAAGTAACTTCTAAGGCAAGAGGGGGGACTTCGCATGGTTTACAAGACACAGTAAGTCCGAAGAATTGTAGGCAACCATTTTTGGGGGCACAGGTCCCCCAAAACAAGCAAGCTCTGAAAATGAACAAACCAACTGAAAGAAGGATATGCAATAATATCGACAAACTGATAAAGTATTTACTATCATACTTTTGGGTCAATTTAGTCGTAACCGTCATAATCCTACAGCAAGAAATAAGTTTAGTGTACACGCAATAATGCTGATGTTCCGAACCAAAGTGAAGTTGCATGATAGGACAAATCGCACTTGCTGCGTTTTCAACAAAGATCCAATAAGCTCGTTTCATATTCAACCAACTGTAAAAATATTTTGGATGAGGGCAGTTACCTCTTCTAGTTCTAGACGAGTCCCTACAGATGGCCCCATTGTCCTATACAATTCGCAGTAACTATCCCTATTATCAATAGTGCCCTTTACTCGTACTTCCGTCTTAACGCGGAGTTCCTACAGCGTTCATGCTCTACTTTGACATCTACGGTTACACATGACAGTTTAAAGTGACGACACGTCTCGAGGGGCTCCTGCTTTTTTTTTCTTCTGGTGAACGGATTATCTCGGTACTACTCTATTCCTGCCTGTATTCCCG
>JNDT01001741.1:0-29297 GCA_000697055.1 Saksenaea vasiformis B4078 | reverse complement strand
AGGGTCCAGACTCGGTTCTAGGCGCTGAATCATCTGGATAGCTTTCACTTCGGTGTGTTGGCCGACATGCGCTTTAGAGCTTGACGTATGATTAGTTGAGTGTATGCTCTTCTGGTTGTGCGCTCCTGGTTCGAACTGGTTTGCATGACGCCAGAGATTCATTTCTAAAGTTCGTGCACAACCGCTGGCTCTTGAGGTAAGAGTTGGCAAACCCCGGCACGGTCCTGATGGCATTTGCCTGTTGGGCTGGACAACGTCTATCTGGGTTCAGTTGGTGTACGGTTCTGGCTCTGTGGGGGTAATTCCGGAGGTGGGTTAAATCTCGCAAACGATCAGCGCACGAGTTACAGATGCATCCCATGTCACGCTGATGGGATGATGACGCCGTCAGATGGAATGAATCGTTTGGCGAACGGTCTCAGCAAGATGAACAACGAAGCGAACAGCGAGGCGAACGACAAGGAGAACAATCTGGCGAACAGAAAAAAAGAAAAAGAAAAGAACAACAAGGTTAACAGCAATGCGAATAGCGAGGAACGAAGCCGACGACAAGGCGACACAAAGAAACATAGCGGGAAAGGGCAGTACCACACTACCTGTATCGATCACAGCACGAATATTATATTTGGTATTGTTTATGTAAGATATATTACGGTTGTAGGAAATAAAGAGGTATCTTCACTCGATCTTTTTGGTCGACGTTTGGCATCACTTCAGCATATCGGCCTCGGCGACCTGCTATACAACCTTACCTTCGGCGAGGCTGTCGGACCTGCCATCGGTTGCAATTTTCCCTCTTCCTCAGAAACAAAAAAAGCCGAGGAGCAAGACGAACCAGAAGATAGACAAGAAGACGAAGGGATTACTAGTATCAAATCGTAGGAAAGATGAAAATAGACTTGAGAAGAGCGCGTGGTTGCCGCTAGGTAATTTACCAACAGGCAAACGATCTCAATCAGGCGGCATTGATCCGAACTCCCACTGACAGACAAATATAACATAACGTTGTCGGTGTTTCTATGCCAGCTTCAACTGTGGACATACCAGCAATGTCATCTCTTGCGTCTTCAGACAATCAGCAAATTATTACTTATTACAACCATCTCCTGCACGATTCGATGACTGGGCCGATATCCGTGTTCCGCTGCCTCCTTCTTAAGCTAGCTTCCTACGTCAACTGACCGATACATAGATTTCCGCCCAGTACCATACCTTGCGAGTATCCTCCGCTGCAGCCTGCTCTATCTTTTTCTGCGCGCTTCCTCTAGCTCAAGGGCCTCCTCCCTCTGAGACCGCAATAGGCCGAACGCGCTTCGAATATGGTAACAGGTAACAGACAAGTCGGGCCATTAGCAACCATAGACCGGGTATACAACCAGGATTTACGGAATTATCTGGAACAGGTTGACGTTGTTTAGCGCGAGGGGTGTGGAACGGGGCTCGGTAACAAATCGAGGCATCGTCTGTTTTAGACCTTTAGTTGATGTAATCAAGCTGCGGGTTATGCTCCCTGTCAAAGGCTTGCCTAGGAAAGGCGGTGTCATTGACCGCGGGCGATGACTGAGAAATCAGATAGGACTGAGGCAAGAGGCGCATCGTCCGGAAACGAAGTGTTCGAGGAAGAATGCGACCGGAGAATCGCAATACACGTTACCTCGAGAGTCGACAAGGTACTTCTTCCGATCACCCGAGGTAACTTGACGTTAAGGATGATCACCGTTCTATGTTTCAAAGCATTGGTGGAGCATATAACTTGCACTATTTTACATATCCGACAATAATCGGGCGTGCCGTAGCCAGGATTGATGTCGATAAATGCAGGTGCACGAGTGATCCATACATCCTCTGGCGCATAACGAATAAGGATCGCGCAGGATAAGTTGTCGGTAAAGCGCGCTTCTTTCAGGAAGAAACTCACCTTGTGCTATATAGATACGAAAGAAGACCAAGGCTACAGCAGCCTTGTTTTAGTCTCGATGCACACGACAATCAATATTGCCTGGAGTGGTTCGGCAGTATACGGAAATGATCATTCCAAGGTCCTGGTCCTTTGCGCGTTAGGAAATGGCTCTAATGAACGCTATGGGGAAAAATATATTACATAGAACTTATTTTGTATATTCTACGTCAACGTGGGATTGTCTTGTGTTTGCTTTAAATGAACATCGCGCTGAGCAGTAATTCTTTTACATTCCCGGTATGCGTTTTTGATGAAATACACATACAGGACTACGCATCTTTTCTGTCTCACGGCTAGACTATATGACCTCTGCCCCGAATTAGCTCGGGTTTCTCAGGATGATCTGCTATTTGCGATAGATTTGTATCGCTTCGAACCGCTTGTAGTGGTCGATGCCCGTGTAGGTTTCCCTCTAGATTCATCACCAAGCAACCGCTGCTCGAAAAGATGCTATCTATCCTTTCATTCAATAGCCATGAAACACGGCTTATACCGCTTGTGTTCATGGGAGGATCAAGTTCATGCAAGTCATAAGTTTTTTTTTTTTTTTTTTTTTTTTTTTTTCCATAACCAACAAACAACCCATTTCACCTTATGGACACTCCGTTGATTTGGGGCGTGACTTTTTTCTCTTAGACACGACAAAATTGCACAGTGCCGGCACCATTTTCGCATTGTGGCAAAAAGAAGTAAAAAAAAAGCGCAAGCTGGTTGATGTCTTTTTCCAACCAAGACAAGCTAGAATGCGAACTCTTCTGGCTTATGCAGGAAGATCCAAGGTAAATTCACATGCTACTATATCAACGTGACCAAGCGATCGTTGCGAATGTCAACCATTGACATGGTTTTCTTTCAAGTGAGGATATGTTTCTTCCTGCTGACACACCGCAAGGCACCGAAACGCGCCATGGTCTGCAAACATTAAAAGAGAGACTCGAAGAACAACAGCAACGTATCTTATACCGCTTAATATCTTGCTGGGCGGATGACATTAAGCGATTGCAATCCGAAACGGCTCGAAAAGTAGATCCTGGTTTGTTACCATGGGACGAGCATACCAGCCTGATGGAAATGATTGGAGGAACAGAATTCCTTGACATCATGCAAGAAGAATTGATTCATTTGAGCGTCGTGCAGAGCGATGAACCCACTGTTCCAAGTGATACTATTCCTCTACAACTTATTAGCAAAGAGAGCGAAGAAGAAGCTATGGAATACAAAATAAAAATAGAGGTAGGACCTTGTTTTTATTATCAACTATCCATTCGATTTAATTATCAAACGTAGACTGCATATAATGAAGCAATGAATCAACTGGCTGCAAAGTATGAACGTTTACTCACCGTCATCAACGAGCGATCACAAGAAGAACTGTTTAAGATCACCCGAAGAATAGCAGCCTTGTCCGAAAGGGAAGCGAAAGCAAATGCGCATTCCTCGCAGATTATTTCTCCACCACCAACGACAATAAATACTACAGCACCCGATGCAGCACACACTTCGTCAAAACGAAAAAAGAAGCGGCCAGCCGAAAAATATGCAGTTCGGTCTCCTCCGCCACCTCCCGTTCAGACGTATTCGTCTAGTGCCAATCAATCCAATTTACATTTAGACCAAGGGCAACACTTCCCGTATTATCCTAACCGTCCACGCACGGTAGATACAGCTCGAACCGCATCATCAACTTCGGTTGTGCATTACCCACATCGTCCGCCGATTATCACCAGCCACGAACCAGTGGTCGTCGTTCCACCGGCTGTGATCAGCAAAGCACCGCCGGCCATCGTCGCATCGACACAACATCCACCACGCCCACCGCAACCTTCCACATTGACCAAGGCCGGGAGGAGGCGGTTGAAAAGACAGGCATTAACGGAGCGTGGGATATTGTCCGTTATCGTTAACAAGAAGCATGGGCCTCAGTTACTATGCAGAACGGAAAACGAAACAATTTTACTTGGCCATCCCGAAGATTACGATGATGCTTATTCTGTACATATGACTCAACAAAACAAACGACATAAGCCCAGCTCTGTTCAATCACGACAAGCAAACAATGAACAACGTCCTGTATATATTAAAGTCGGGTTTCAAGATGGTCCTCATTTCATGCGCCGGAAAGAAGGCGGGGACATCAACGTAGGTCCTATAGCCGCCGTGCATCCTATGGTGAGCCAGTTCTTTCTACAACGAGGATCGCGAGGAGCCCAAATGTGATGGCAACTATGATTTCGTAAAAAACCAAAAAGCAGATGTTTTGGATCCAAATTTTCTTAACGGAGGGTGTATCTCATCTTGTTTATTAACATTATTTCTTTCGTGTTTATTCCATTAAACTTGGGAATAAAATAATCGTGATAAAGCATGGAAACAGTCCTTTAATACCTTGAGCGTCTATACAAACCCTAAGAGACCAATACAAAAAGAGCCAGGGCTAATGCGACGATGAGATCGTACGAAGCCATGGGCCACAATAGTAGATCAATGGTGCCAACGAAACGCAACCGCTTATCGTGCTCTAGCTGCTGTGAGGGTGGCGATGACCCATTGTTTGTATTCCGATCAGGCTGTATCCATGCTGAAATACCATACGATCTCTGGCCGATCCATGTGTTAACGTTTTGTCGCTTGTCTTTGATACATCATTTTTGTGGATGTTGCGTAGAGAGCAAACATATTGATGGGTATAATAACAAGCAACGACCTCGGCCTGTAAACATTATTCAGGATCCATTCCTTGTTTTCCGTGGCTATCTGTCTTCGAGGATGGTTATCTTGCTTTCTATGTTGATTATCTGACCTAATCAGCGAAGTTGCTTATCACAAATTTTGAATCACCAGCGTGTACATGGTTAATCAATGCTCTTAAGGTTTATATTCTATGTTTGCTTTAGAACGGCGTATTCTAGTTAATTGATCGCTAATTCTGTACAGGTTGTCAGATGTTTGGCAAAAAGATGATGCTGTGAATCTGATCTTATCGTTCGGACACCTAAACCTTTGTGTAACGACAAACAAGTAACTGATAACGTCGACTCAATTCCGTGCTTCGGTTGTTTCTGTATCACAATATGAGTGGCTGCTTCCATTGTAGTCAGTGCGTTAACGTGGATGCAACGCAGAAAAAGGCACTGGTGAAAGACGGAAACGGACCGGCTGATCCCAAAAATCGTCACAGACACAGTGAGGAGTGAGACAGATTGATCTGCGCCATTTCGGTCTTTCTTTTTTCTCCAAAATAAGAATTACGGGAGGAAGGTGGTCAGCATGCCTGCTCAAGTCTCTTGCCTCAAGCCTTTGAATCAGCGATGGTTCCTGGCATTAGGTCTTGGCCAGATTCTTTCGCTTTGCATCACCGGTACAAGTACGGCGTCATCGGCATTATGGAGGCATAATGCTGTTAGCATCCCATTTACTCAGAATTTTTGCACCTACTTTCTTTTGGCTGTCATTTATGGATGGCGTCGTCGTCGTCACCATGCCGACCGACAGTTAGAAGGGCAACGAGTAAACACTTGGTTTTGTAAATTGACAGATAAACCGAAATTTAAAAATGATCATGCTCATTTCGTTCTTTTTAAGTCTTTGGATACTCTTTTGCGGATGTCCAAGGTAAACGAAGGAAAAATGTAATAAGCAATTGTTTCTTATTCATAGTGCTTAGCCAATGCTTTGGCTGTATTGGCGTTCAAAACCACATCTGTCCTCTCAACATTGGTGCTATCTTCATGGACCATACCATGCATCATGTTACTCACCACCTGTTGTCTTGGTGTTAAATATCGCTATACCCACTTTATTGCGGTCATGGTATGCCTCATGGGATTAGCCCTGCTGATATGGGCCGATACAGTGATGGAGGGAGAAACTACAGGTAAACATGATACTGCGCGTCCTTTACTTATCCTTTACTTAGCAAACCACAGCTGGATCGGAGATCTGATTTGCGTAAGTCGATCCTTGCCCTTTCTATATCGATTGACATTTGTTTTAAGCTGGTAAGTGCGACTCTGTATGCCATTAGCAATGTGACGGAAGAACACGTCGTCAAACATTGCACAACGACGGAGTTCCTTAGTCGGACAAGTCTTTGGGGTTGTCTCTTTTGTGGTGTTCAAGTGTAAGTGGAATCGACAATAGTGAATAATTGATTAATACCATAACCCCCCAAAAAAATGCAGCCTTATCTTTGAAGCAAAGACGTTACCTACTATCCAGTGGTCACCTTATGTCGGTAAGCGGTTTTTGTTATAAGAGGAAGAGAAAGAAACTGACGTCCTTCCATCTAGTGACATTAATTGGTGTCTACGTTGCCTGTTTGTTCTGCATGTATTCCCTTGGCCCTACGCTTTACCGTTTGTCTGGCGCCATATTTTTAGGAATGAGCCTCTTAACCAGTAACTTTTATTCCTTGCTAGTTGGTCTATTTTTCCTTGAAGCAAAGGTAACTCCAGAATGAGAGATGTGGCAGAAAAA
Organism: Saksenaea vasiformis B4078; assembly: GCA_000697055.1. Taxonomy (NCBI): domain Eukaryota; kingdom Fungi; phylum Mucoromycota; class Mucoromycetes; order Mucorales; family Saksenaeaceae; genus Saksenaea; species Saksenaea vasiformis. Next base: position 22,861 of record JNDT01001741.1, on the reverse strand, counting down.
GTAACGGTTTTAGATGCCACCGTTGTATCCTGTGGCTTATGTTCTGGTTCTAATCGGTGTCAGTGCCTACAATCTGACACCTTCTCCAGAGACACGGACGGAAAGTATGAGTGCCGAAGAAGAACAATCAATCCTGAAAGCACCCGACTCTCCGAAGTCGATCAATTACACAACACACTCAGAAACATACGATTAGTCGCTTTACCCACTTTCATGACATAGCAGGCCTCTGTTAGCATTAAAGATCCGTCTTTACGGATGTTGTACCACAACAGGCTGGACAAGCCTACGCACACGAAGATACCCAATCTTATCTATGTGTTGCCATATCGGGCAATGAAGCCTTCTTTGTTGATATCAATAATACATGGATATGGTACATAAAAGGACGTAGCATCTATACAGAAGCAACGATCTCATCTGCTTTTTGCAACGCCTAGAGAATAGATCTGTTAGAAAAACGCAAAAAGAGAAAATATGAACAGTTACCTCAATGATCTTCTTGCAGTCCTTTCGTCTCTGTTGGGTATGCTCAGACTCTTGCATCAGATCATCCAACACGTCTTTCTTGTACAATTCTGTCAGCAATTCTCGTTGAAGCCCGTCCTTTGAATGGTTGACAAGGTTAAACATCACAGCCTTAGGTACCATATCGATCATCGTGCGCTTCACAATATCGTAATACGACTGAATGAGAAGTTCTAACGGGTTGTGAACAAACAGCCTTTTGCCCCGCTTTTGTCACTTACTTGTCACCTCGATTTCCATCGTCTCGCGGTCAGACATTGCACCCATTGCCTTCAGGCTTGGCGGAGGCTAAGTCCATCGATGAGTAAATGTAACGCCTTCTTATACAACCTTACTGCATTGAGTCCTCCTGATTCTGTCATGATTCCATTGGAATTGCGTTTTGCTTTCTTCTGACTAAAAAAACTTCCAAAGAAAGAGCCATTGCTATCCAAATCGACGCTAGATGAAGACGATACGCTGGTTTGCAAGTTTCCAAGAGGAGGTGTCTGCGATTTTGCTGACCGAGGCTTATCCGTCGTCGTAGGACCAGCATTTACCGTGGCTGCTGCTTGTGCTTTGCTCTGAAGTTGTTGATTCACCATGGCGATTGCCTCGTGACCATTAAGAAAGTTTGGATGGGCTGTGTTGATGTAACATGATTCCATCCTTTACAACATCGAGGTAAGTCTAAGCGTTTCCCCATGTTTCACATACGCAATCACGTTGGTCACCAGCTTGGTCGTCGGTACAAGGGCTCTCTTGAAAAAGGCCAGGACAACTTGCTGAATCTTCTCCTTGAGCGCTGGAAATCGCTTAAAGAACTATGGACCATGTCAGAAAAATTACTTTTTTTTTCCTTGTTCCCGAACCTGTTTGTTTAGCAACTGAGTCAAAATCCGCGCAAGTTCGTCATAAACCATGTTGATGCATCTGATGCTTGGTTCTTCGAGCCTTTTGATTTGCTGCTTGATGATGAGCTCAAAAGCTGTCGTTGCCACAAATAAAGCAGGAGACGAACCCTTTGTTACCATTAGCAAACAAGATAGTCGAAGAGACGGCTTACCGATGAGTTGTAAAGAATATAACGAATATCTGAGTCTTTGACCTGATCAAACGGATCGATACTCTTTACGCCAGACGCGTACAGTTCATGAAAGACAAAGCTAATACGTGCACCTCCCGAAAGTTCAAAGCTAGACAAGTCGTTCGAGTTACCATCGATGATAGTACGAAACTCGGTACAGAACTCTGTGATTATGCTGAGAACCATATTCGCATTGTTCTGACCAAGAGGATCTCCAAGTTGGGCTAATTCCGCTTGATATTTGCTTTGAGCACTCTGAATTTTTGCCTTGATCTCGGGTAGCGTGTTGCGAATGTGATGCATCAGAATCTAATTTGCGTAAGGTCGATGTATATTTCAGTATTGGTTGAATAAACGTTACCTTGTTCAGCTTTTCTGCTAAGAATGGTGTACCACAAAACTGTGCTTTGCTACGATAAGCATCATGATTTTCGAAAAATCTCTTTTCATTCTCGAGCGCCTTGGCAATCGATTTTTTTGTTTCAATATCGCGCTGACCACGATTGACAACAGGAACATAACCTATGGATCGGTGTCAACACATCAAGCTACCAATCCGTCTCTTTTCTTTACCCAGTCGCAGCGGAATGACCCTGCCAGCCAAGATGTCAATCACATCAGTCCCTTGATCCATCAAATCCACCTTTGTCAGGACACCAATGGTACGTAGACCTTCTGGGTCGACTTCACGTGCCAACTTGAGACCATCTGAATTGGCTAAATCGGTATTAGCAGCTGTCACGGCCAGAATAATGGCGTTGGGTTTGGAAATCACTTTCAGAACCATTTCACGGATTTGTTTTTCGATATCTTTTGGTTGATCCCCAATAGGGACCTAAATATAGCGCATAAGTGTGCTTAGCAAAGATCCCTCAGAATGCTTACCTTTGTCAGACCGGGAAGATCAATCAACGTCAAGGTCAGGACATTGGGGGAGAATATACGGAGATTGATAGGTTGAGGTGAAATGCCTATATCCTATTAAGTATGATGTGTACCTTTTTTTATCATGATTATACCGAGATTTTTGCCGGTTTTGAGGTCTGTATCTTTTACGATTTCCTCTCTGATCTGATCAAAATCCGAGAACTTTTGCCCTGGCAAATGCAAAAATTCTCCCCATTCATCTGGATCGTTTTCGTTCTTTTTGGCCGTGACGGGACGATTGATCAGTTGCAAAATCTACGTTGTCGCACGTTGATTTTTCTTTTTTTAGCACGTCGCTTCGCTTCAAAGTGCACTAACCAGAGGTCGGCGCGTTACAATGCCACTACCGCGGGGAAGGAAATCACGTCCGACGATGTTTTCTAAGACAGAGCTTTTACCACTGGATTGCGAACCGACAACAGCAATCTGAGGCAAGTCAACGGGATTGTGTACACCGACAGTGGCGAAAGCATCCTGAAGCTTGTTCACTAGCGACATATGAATACATGATACTTTTGTCTTTTTTTATGGTACCTGTCTTGATGAGATTGGAATCCATTGTCTTTTTGACGCCAAGATAAAACTGTACAGTTACAAAAAGCGCCAAGTGCTGAGCGGGAATAACATATGCGTGGAGGGCAATTGAATCCCAGTTCAGCCAATGACAAATGGTTATGGTTTTAGTGATCCTCCATTGACAGACAGGAAATTGCAGTTTGTCCCAAAATGAAATCAGTCAAGAGCCTTTTTTTACAATTTACCTGTTGCAATACTATGATTCACATCCTTCGTTTTTTTCGATACTTACGACAGTGTCCCAAATGTCGCGAGCTTCTGTTATTCGGATTATTTGATTTTCAATCTTTCACAGAGAGGACATATGGACGTGAGTTTGTGTATGTCTCTTCAACGTTGACCATAATTAAGTGTCCATGAGACTTGGCCTTTTCAGTATTATAGGCGATCATTGCGAGTTAACACTGGTGTATTAGTCTGAAACAGATGCTCACGTATTTGGCAACGAGATATCAACGCCGGTCGAAACATTCACGCCTTGGCTATGCTGTCTACTCTTGCCGACCATACTCCAGACTCACGCCCACATGTCCTGTCTGTGAATATTGAAAATCAATAATCCGAATAACAGAAGCTCGCGACGATTCGACCATGTCGTAAGTATCACAAAACATCGATTTCCATTTTTGTAGTTCGCTAATGACTTTTTTCTTTGCGACATTCATTTTGGGTAAAACTGTAATTTACTCTATTGTTCCCTTGATCCAGACCCTACGTACCTTCGTTCCAGCAAAACGAAGGCCTATTGTTAAAATGGAGTGAAAAAAATCGTACGCCAAGGTGGTTTTAAATTTTTTATGTTGCACTTGTTTTATAATCGCCTCCGATTTCACCCATTTATTGCGTCATTTAACAACATCTTCATATCACAAGCAAAATACATTTAAGAGCAATTGCGATGGTATTATTTACTAGGGATGCATATGAGACATCTGAACGAGGATAGAAAAAGTATGAACAACTGAATGAGAATACACATGACAAAGACACAAATGAAGTAGCTGGGAGATGATTATCACGAACTAGACACCAGAATCATTGCTAGCAACTGATAGAAAGCTCTTGGGTAGTAGTTCTGCGTACCCTGCAACGTGTATTGGTTTCACAATTTTTGTAGCGATACATGACCTTAGATCACGGCGCAGTTCTTGCTCCTCAAGTTCAGTTATAGCAATAGAGATCATAGTCTCTATGTGACTCATCAAGTGCCTTCAAGGTTTTCAAAGTTTGGTCTTAGCCAAGCTAAACAAAGAGTCAGTTAAAACTCATATGTGAACTATAGATCTACCTTCAGGATCCAAAGCAATTTTACGACGTCAGCAAGTAGATAACATTGGGATATATTTGTTGGGACAATGGCCTTGAACACGCGTTCCACCGTGAACACATTCTTGGAGGGCATCTCAAGGCACCAGAGATGTATGGCGTTTCCTATGGAGGCCGAATATAAGTAATATACCTTACAAAGTCAATGTACAAAAGTGCACTTATCTCGAGCATGAACAAACCAGAGTCGCAAATTAGAAAGGAAGAGTGAACGTTTTACTCACGCTGACAGTGGTTCGAAGACGGAGAGACATGTAGTTCGTTAGCCATTGAGTGTAATCTCCCACGGTTCGATTGATAAACTTTGCGGAATATCCCAACATAGACGAAGAGATCACTCTGCCGTATGAAAGACCGCCATGGATAAGTGGCACCAGGCCATATGAGTAACGACTCCTGTACAGTGCGCCCTCTCTAATTTCAAGTGCTCCGTTCCCTGCAAAATGCTTAAAAATTCTGGGTTTTGATATTATAGAGCACGTGTCGTAAGGCCTTTCGAGTATGAATTGAGCTATGCGATGGATAAAGCTCTCGTTTGACACACTAAAGCGCAATCCTAGTGCCTTCCAAAATTGCTGGCGCAAGGCAGGTCTCATGGATAAAGCTTCTCATGGAGATGAAGCAACCTCAGTGCTGGATGAACTTGTGATAGGCATGAATAATCACCTTCAAGTTATTGCGGACCACAACGACGATATCCTATTTCGAAAGTGGCTGCCGAGAAGAAAAGGATACTGTTTATCCAAGAACTGAATACAAACGTGTTCACTGATATGTCGATGAGGTGACTGAAAATGACGACATACCTCCAACTGCGTAAGAGAAACGTTGCATTCCACTAAGATCAATTGTTTCGCATTGACACAATGATAGATTTTCTTGATGAGGAGGTATTACATCATATTTCGCAAAGGATTGGATGCGATTGGAAAACGTTTGAGCACTAACCCTCCCCGATGAGAGATTCAACCTCACTCTTCAGGCTTGGACTTGATATGTCAGAGGATTTGAAAACCTACACTATGTTTTCTGGCGGTGGACCCAAAATTTCTTGAAAAAACCGGGTTTTGAAATTAGAGAGGTTCCACTGTAATCGTTAAACGACTGCATGACATCAGTAAGTAACACATCACGGAATACAGCCGCGTTGGTTTGTCCTTGGCCAGTAATCAACTGAAATAACCCGAAAAGAAATCATGCATATATTGACGGATGCAATGTACGATTGTTGTGAAATCGATTGTATATCAAATACGTAACGAATAGATGACTTTTTATCATAACGTCGCGCTGATAAATTGATCGCTTTCTTCGTCTCTCATGTTAAGTAGCTGACGCTATCTTACACTTGGATTTGGAAGCTAATCAGGGCAAAGCTTGTTGGACCTTTTTCTATGAGTCAGAGCTTCTTCAAATCTACCGGCTTGCAAACATGTTGGACCTCTTTTGGTTGATGTCGTTCTTGTTGCTTCTTGTCGTTGTTCTTTTTTTTTTCGATTTCTCTTGAACTGACTGCTTTCGCATTCGCTTTCCACGAGCCAGCTATTGCTGTGTGCGCTGCTGAGCCTGCGCACTAGATTCAGGTTGTTCATCACCTTCAGCTTCTTCCAAACTTTCTCTCACTATGGTTGAAAATAAGAAATGCTGTATCTGGAATAAGCGTTTGCGTCTGCTATATATTCTTTTACGTTCAAGTTGAATGAATTTAGCGCTGGAAAGTAAGTCGTTTTGCGTTAATTCAAGGAATAGTTCGCGGCTGGATAACCAGAGTCTTGCTCCAGTGATGATTCCTAGGATCCCATCGGAAGCAGTAAAAATGTCTCACGATAAGCACAGATTCTACTCAAAATCCATACTTAGAGGAACACACAATTTTTTTTCTTTGGCTCTGTTCTCTTTAACATCCCCGTTAAGGATGTCAATTTATATACATACACCATTATTCGTGTTTTTTTTGTCTATCGTCTAGCCTGCATGACCTCTGTCTCGAACCATGCTGACTGTGGCGTAGCTCCCTGTTCATCACCAGGTAAGTAAGTATCATCGCATGGTGCCTTATCCAACTTCAACAACAGAACCTCGCCGGATGTTTGCATTGCTTCAACTCCTCCGCACGGCGTAACTCTTGCCACTGGCCGTCGTCGCCAGATCCCCCACCCATGCTGGCCCCACCGGATTCAGGTGCGGCCTTGGCCCAGGATCCTGGCCTGCTTACCTTCGGAGTAAGTAAAAGGACATCAAATCACCTTCCATTTACTAGCTGTGAACAATTTTTTATGCTGCTCCAATAAATTATGTGTCGTCTGGGGGCAAGTTGATGTAAGTACGGTATTATTTTGTCGCCAATTCGTGAACTAATGACCGCATATTCAATTATTTCCTTAGCGCAAACTCGGTTCTTCATGGACGCATAGTTTATTTAGAGTAGCGTAAAAAGTTGTTCAATAAACAATAATCTTGATTGAAGATCCTTCTTTTGGTTAACGACAGACACATCCACTCTACAATTATTTTTTCAGTCTTCTTCAGAGGCGAATCTGGTCTCGCCTGCTTTCCACATGCATCATTCGTACACTTGATCGCGCCTAAGCAAACATTGCTGACACTCTTTCTGCTCTTTGCGGTCATAAGATATTTGACTCAACTGCCAAGCGGTACCCATGTCGCATACAGGAATATCAGTTTCGTCCATGTCAAGAATCATTTTCTGAACGTTGTCACCATCAATTCATTCTGAAAACGACACGCCTAATGTTTCAAATACCTGTAATTATTCGTATTATGTATTCGTCCTCGAGCTAATAACGCTTTTGGGAATCTATGTATTAGTGATAGAGTATCGTTTGTAGAAAGATGGGAGAATTTCGGTATGATGCGATGAGCTACTTTATTTATGCTAGAGGATGTGCGACCCATTGTCCTTTTAATTAGGTTGGCGGCTGAACAAACGAGCTCTCACAAAAAATCTGCTATCCTTTGGTGTCAATTCTGTTTTGTCTGGATCATAGTGTTCAAAACTTCAGAGTGTAATAAAGCAAATGTCTAATATTCCTTCTTGGTTCGTTTGAACTGTGTAATTCTAACCGTATTTGAAATACCGACCATCAACCCATTTGCATTTTCTACATTACGTCGCTTTGCCAAAGATCTTTCACTGAGCTAATGTGATTTCGATCTGGAGCGTAAGGGCGTTTGTAGCCATAGTATGGATCATATTGTGGCACCATTGGCCCATAGCCCATCGGTGACGTGTACGGAGTTTGATGGTATGGGTAAGGCGTTTGTGGCGCCCCGTAATAGTTTGGGTCATAGGGAACCGATCCTGGTAGACTCGCTGCATATGGATAAGGTGATTGCGGTGCCATCATCATGGGAGATGGCTGTTGCTGGTTTGTGTACATCGGGACTTGGTTATATGCAGACAAATACGATGTCATCCCAGGCGTCCCTGCCATACCGTAAGGCTGATAGTACGGTTGAGGAGGATACATGTTACCATACGGTGATTGAGGCATCATTTGTGGATAAGACATCATGTGTGATTGATGCATGGCATATGGATTCATCATCATAGCCGATGCTTGGAGGGCATAGGGATCATCGCGTTGTTGGGGCATCATGGATGGATAACCCATATATGGATTCATTTGAACGGAACCGTATTTACCGATCGGGTGACTATAACTACTACCACCGGCCGATGAACCATAAGGATCATAGATCCCCGCTGCTGCCCGTATTTTCCGTCGCACGCTATCAACGAGACCCCCACTTCCTGGCGGTTCGGGCTGTCCTGCTCGTTGTGCTTGGGAACTAGATGGTGGTGGGGTCGATGGCACTTGCTGTGGTTGTTGTGTAGCTTGCTGTGCAGGATTAGCCGATTGCATTGACTGCGGAAATTGAGTTTGCCAGTAATAAGGTTGATAAGGTACCCCTCCAGAAGATGAACGGTTCAACGCAGGTGGTAGTGTAAACATACACCCGACCTGGGGGGCTTTCAGTAGGATAAGAAGGAAGAAAGAGGAAGAAAGGAAAAAGAGAAAGACTGGGAACAAACAAGAGCACTGATGCTGAGCCAAAAAGGCAACCTGGAAAATAACAAACTTTAGTTTTTTTCAACGTGGCTGATGATTGGATGTAATGACCTGCCCTTTGCCAATAAACAGTAACTCGATAAGTGCAATGCGATAAACCTTCACATGGTCATATGATGTCCGTACCACAATACAGTTACTTTCAGTGCTTGTAGTTTGTTCGTATCATGCGACGCGAGATCGTCAATCATTTCGAATTCCGCGATACCGTACGGCTCGCGTTTCCATGGCATTATGTAACATGGCCTCTTTGCCACCACAAGAGTTGTATGATTTAAAACTGCATTGATAGATTTTATTAGAGACGATGTTACGCAAAAATCCTTTCACTGATAAAAAGAAAAAAAGAAAAATGAAGATATATTTTATGATAAACATGAACATGACATGTAGGCATGGCAGAGAAAAACGACTAATCCACTTGGTTAAGAGAAAACTGAGCGGAATATGAGGTTTGAACAGAAATGCTCCGAATTACAAGGGGTAGTGTTGCGGACATCCCGAAACGTGAAAAAAAAAATACATGTACCTTTGAGGGTGCACGATCGGATCTTTACTGTAGAGATATCCAAGACTGTCCTGTCAGCACATGGGTATACAGGCGATTACATCATTGTGCACATTGCTGCTTTGTATGCCCTCGAATACTTACCTACCTACCTATTTCACACTCAGGAGGGAAAGCTATCAAGCGCGATAAATGCACCACTATGGGAAAAGAATTATGACGCTTGACGTCAATCTAACATAAATTTAATTTGTATAACACAATATAACAGAATATAACACATTATAAACAGTGTAGTATGTATGACACAAATCTAACGTAAATCTAACGTAAGCCTAATATATGTCTAATGATAAAGAAAGTGAAAGAAAACAAGTATGAATATGGTTTCAGTAAACAGATATTGAATACAGTTGTAGAACACGTGTATGAACAAAGAGACATGCCCTTTTCTTTAAATCTAGCAAAAATCTAGCAGAAATCTGAGATCAAAATATAACACAGATCTAACATCATCCGAAAATTGTTAGATTTGCGTTATATTCTGATTTTAGACTTCTGTTAGATTTCTGTGAGATTCATGTTATGCTTTTTCCTATAGTGCACGTAACGGGGATGTTAGGTGATGAACGGCCGCAGGGAAAGGCAGGTTCTTGGGGTTCACGGAGGTTTGGTCGTTTGCGATCTAATGCTAGCTTATCAAATCAAGAATCAAAAATGGTTAGCGTAAGGGTACTTTGAAGGATACAGGTAAAGGGAACGGAAACGGAACATAGTGATGGCAAGCACCGAAACGACCCGCTGGAACCGGAAAACGCAAAAACTTTCATGTCGATCCTTGCAACTCTGTTCTTTATTGATTTAAGAGGCTTTCACTTTTGAGATCGAACTCTTGAGGCATCGGGATCGGGTCAAACAAACATTTGCCTTATTTTCCCAATATAGTCACGATGGCTGGGTCATTCCTACATACTGTAGTCCTCCTACACGTCGAACACAGCTATCTGATTTATTATTGTCCCGATAATAGGTCTTTTACGAAGGAAAGAGCAGGATGTAGCAGGAGCAAGTTCGTATCATTGCTTTATTGTAGTGAATGATTCTGGCAAGAATCGAATGCAGAAAAGGAGCTGATTAATTACATTGGGCACTCACAAATGGGGATTTTCCCGGTCGTGATCCTCTTCGGACGGCACTGAGTTGGGTGGATGGTTGCAGCGTACTCAATAGAAAGGTTAATTACCAAGTATGCTTACAGATACTGAAGCGATTGCTGTGAAATGACGGCAAAGAATGCAAGCACCCGAATAGAAGGAGCGGTATGAGGAGAGACGGCAACCAACCGAACAACTTTGATATATTTCCACGTAGTTGCACTGAGCAAGTTTTGTAACTGCAAGTGCTGCATTGACTTGTACGGCTACCATGACTTTAGGACTGTAGCCGATCGAAAGGTGCTACGGAAAAGGCCAGTAACAGCCTCCCAAAAGGAAGCAAAGAATGTTTAGTACTGGTTTAGAACTTGATTACAGAAGACCATCTAATGGCATCAAGGGGCTCAATGCAGAATTTTTTTAGACCACGAAGAGGGTGCGGTTTCGCATCCATCCGTGCGCTACAAATAATACATGTGGAGTACATGATGGGTGATACGTAGATACATGCAGGTAATGTGGAACTGTGCTACTTTGCTTTCAATTTTTTTGGCTTTACAAGCTAAAAGACAATAGGAACAAATGCATGCATTCTGTAAATGAAATAGATAACTAGTTGCGGTTGAAACATGCGATCTGTCGGCATCCTCCTCATCTTGATTAACTTAGATAACTTTCCAGCGTTTGTGGCACTAGAAGTATGGATATATTTGACTCTGTCCGGCTGCAATATAAGAACCCAATCACAATGACTGTAATAAAAGTAGAATGCCCGCATAATATACATATCCTTCACGGCTAGCCGATACGTCTCGTACCTCGGTAATGAGCGATATACTTTCCTTGTGGTCCATTGAGCGATGTGCGTGTTTGCAAGGTCCAGGTAGATAGTCAAATTTTTAACATGATTCAAGCCAAACGGGCAGGCGTCTGACTTATTACAAGAAGTACTCCAGCGGTAGCTTGCTGCAAAGCGATACCATTCCTAAAGGGCAGTGGTAGTCTCTGTTTTTCGATTGACAATCCGGCTACGGCTGCTGTTACAATGAACATATTGCTCTTGTCTGTTAGTATGCATGGTTCTGTGCAATAAAATTCACTCTATGGATTTTAGTTGTCGGAGGATGGAAGTGCATTGTATGTGACACAAAGAAAACTGTCGATCCTTGTTCATGTTGTCAATGGTAGCATTACAAAGGCCGGTCTTGGTCAAAAACTTGATGCTGAGCATGATTAAATGTTGTTATCGGGTCGCGATTAAAATAACAAGTACCCAGTTTCTGCTACGATGTTTGTGAAGTGCAAAGCGACGTCATGTAAGGAGTACGTGTACTGATAAAGCACGCGTGAAAAGCCAGGTTAGTCCAAATGCCTTACAACGTGGATATTATGTTTACGTTTCTTTGTTTTTTGTTATACAATGAAACAAAGCAAAACGTAGCAATCGGCAAGATCGTCATGAGAGATTGCTGCCCGTTGGTGGTAGGAATCGCCATTAGCACATGATGTGTACCTTGCTCCAGTTTTCTTTTCCTTTTCCATTATTACGCTACTCTGCTGTTGTATGACCGTGGAGCACCAACGGCAGTTGATCCGCGTTGTGTTTCGAACTAACAGCAAACAACGAAAGCAAAGAGGTCGAGAAATCTGGCCGTGAACGAATTAAAGTCCCGACATGTCAAAGTAGGATTTCTTGCCCCTTCTTAGAGTAGTACCCCGATTAAGCTCTCCAAAAAGGATATGACCCCTTTTTTGATCTCCTGTAATAGTACATGAATGATGAATAGCAGTGACAACTGATTTGCTCCTGGACTAAGTAGTGAGTCAATGATCGAGTCAAGCGTAAAACATAAGGGGAGTGCAAAGAAAAAGGGGAGTAGGGGTTCGGACAGCCGTTCATCTCTCTCATCCAACACGTTCTCTTCCTTTCTTCTATCTTTCTTTCCCTTTAGTTTCAAACTCGTCTTGCTAGCTTTGTTAGCTCCTTTTTTCTTTTCTATCCTTTTACGCTTGAACATCGCGCGCGCGCGCCACTTTCGTTCTGATGTCGCATGAAGAAAAAATCAAATTCATCTTGACCAAACTGAAATCATTCGCTACCCCGCAAAGCATTTCTCGGTACGAAACGAATGGGGTAGGCTGCCATTTTGCCTGATAACCGTGCCATTCATTCATTCATCTTTTCTTTCTACAATCGAAGGCACATCACCTGTGGAAAACGCTTGAATCTGCCATTACAACCATTCTAACCCTCACTCCTCATATCCTCAACAATGGTTCCTATCATCGACTCAATCGGTCGACGTCTTCTCAGCTTGTTACTGTCATGAACGCATCAACCTTACTTTCTTCAGTCATTCAAGCATTACTAGGCACACTGAGCGCCTCCTCAACAACGCCACCTTCTCACCATCGATTTCTCAGTATTTCTAAAAAACATAAACGGCATCACCATTCTTCGGTGTACCATTGTGTTACCCGAGAGACCGAAACAATCATGGATCACGTTCGACGGATCAATAATATGGCAACACATCAAGCGCATCTTGATCAGGTAGAAATGAAATACAAACAGGACATACAACTAACATATTTATTCGCAAATTAGTCCATTTATTTGTCCTTGATTACACATACAAGTGAACTCGTCGATGGATTAGCCACACTTTTCAATCCCAATGGTACGTCGCCTCAATATGTTTGTGAACTTTCTAACATGTTGTATGTCGATCTTTTTTCTCTCCCTGCATTAAACTTTAGCTTCGTCACACAATTTATGCCCACCAACGGATCGGACACGACCAAGACAAAAATACCCACCACAAAGGTAAAGAGAGAAAAAAAGCCTAATTACTGCAATCCCCGCGATTAAACGTTACATGAATAGTGAGAAGACCGAATCAGGCAAGTTACCAGCCAACGAAAGAAATCCTCTTCTATTGGCCTATACCAATGATTTAACATGCCTTTTTAAATAGTTGGAAAACGTTTAATACGTAGTATTTCACCTTTTAAATCTTTCTCGGCCTCCAAACCAGATCGACGTTTGATCGAGGAACAGAGCAAACAACAAATCCTTAAACGCATGTCCATGGAAGTAACAGACCTCATGCTGTGGAATGATGATGCGTCCTCTTTATCCACTGCTAGTGTCAGCATGAAAAGCTCAAAAAGTAGCAATACATTACGAACCTTGTTTTATCGTCGTGAACCAACAAAGGGAAAGACGTTGAAGGACGTATTCCTTCCTGTCAATGTCAGTAAACGCGATAGTATTGGTAGCCTCTTGAGCAGCCGGAGCAACCCATACATGCCGAGAGAGGCAAGCAAAGGAAACGAGAAGAAGAAAGACACCGGTTGTAATCATAACAAATGTACTCCTTTTGTACAGGACGATCACAATGGGTCAAACGAACTCTTCACGCCTCCACCCTTACCCCCACCTCCACCTTTACCAACAATGGAAAAAACAAGGCGTCGACAATCAGCTTTTGTCAATGACTATCGTCGGTCTCTGGAACCATCAGAGCATTACTATGACGATCCATCCTTTTTTGAATACACATCCTTACCGTCACCTCCCGTTTCAGCATCGATGATCAATCATCATGATGGAGCAGAAAGTTTAGATATTCACGAGGACGATTACTACGAAGCAGTGGATGATTTACAGTCCATTGATCAGATGGCTTCCTCGGCTTCATCTTACTTCTCAGCTCGGTCTTCTTCGTCGCATTCAACCCTTCACTCGGTCATCGAGAGTACGACTTCCACACCGTTGTTGTTAGGCGAATCCTCTATTGCGAGCGACAAAAAGATACAACCAGTTGCTTCCACAAATAGTGCAGCCGAGACAGCGCCAGAACCTCCTACTTTTCATAAACAGAACGGTCAAGATGAAGGAAAAATGAAACATTGTCGATCAGAAGGTGATATCCGAAGGGCTCAAGTACCCACGCCTGTATCATCTTTACCTCCATTGCCTCCACGGCATAATCGATCCAATGATGAAGCCTATGCTTCCCGACGATCCAAGACAGTCAGGAGCATAGGTGGCTCATTGCATCGGTCATCCAAATCTGCGTCTAGAAATGATGAAAGGTATTCGTGTAAGAGAGAGAGAAGAAGGAAAGAGGACTGATGTAAAAAGCCATTACAGTTCGTGGAACATTTTACGTCTCAAGCGAAATCAATCGACAATCACGTTAAAAAAAAAAACTCCTCCTCCACCTCCTCTTTCTCCTACTCCTGGTGGAACATTTAACGAACATGAGGTAAGAAGAAAGAAGAACGCACATCGGAACAAAGCCCCTCATCCGTTTGCAGCTTTTCCAAGCAAATCACATGCATTCTTCCGGAGGTAAATAAGAAGAGAGGAAAAGCAAAAGAGTATAGTATGCTGACCTTCTTTCTATAGCAGAACAGCGTAAAGAAGATCAGACGAAAATCGTTCGGATATCAGAACACGGACGTGAAGTACTACTTCTGGAGGTTATTGCGGGGAAACTCCAAGTGTTTGCAGGAACAGCCGAAAAATTATTTCTGAAATTAGCAGACGAAACAGCCCAAGGTAAACAAAAAGCTATAATCAACATAAGATCTCATTGATGTACAGATCTCGACTATGTTGACACCTACTTGATGAGCCACGCGTGTTTCACCGATTCGATGGATCTATTGGAGAATCTCATTGGCCGTTTTCATCTCGAGACCATGTCGGGCGAACCAGACTACCTCAAGAAATGGCAACGATGCATTCAAGTCAAGTAAGTCTCGTCATTGCATTTCTTCGCTAATCAAGGGATAGAGTACTTAATGTAGTTTCACGATGGATCAAATTACAACATCAAGATTTCAAATACAATTCCGCTCTACTTCATCGCTTGGAATCTTTCCTCGATAATGATATTCAACGCGCAGGGTTCACAACGGAAGCCAATATGATCAAAGAATCGTTAGAATTACAGGTAAGAAGACATATGAATATAGACTTCTTTTCTCTAATTGGAGTTGTAGATGTCTCAGAATACACGAAAGCGTCACTCTTTCGTCGCTATGAGTTCACCATCTTTTCCTGGTCTCCGCACAAGCAATCTATTCCCTTCTGTTCCACCGTCTCCACTACGACGACCATCAGGAGCTCCGACTTTATTATCTTTTGTTTCAAGTATGAATACACCACCTGCATCCCCTACACTTTCTGTCGCATCACAAGCATCTTCCTCCACAACCGCGTTGACAGCGTTTGAAGGCAAAGAAATTGCTCGTTATTTGACGCTAGCCGATTTTTACATTTTTAAATGTATCTCTGCGTATGAGTATATGAATCATGGTCGAAATAATTGCACCAAAAATAGCACAAACTACATTGACATGCTTACCAAACGTGCTAATATGGTAAATCGATTACGAAAGAGAGAAAAAAAAAAGATGTTTACTTTCTACGTAGCTGAGTCACTGGGTGTCTCACGAGATCTGTACAGTAAAACAATCAAAACAGCGGCGGGCGACGCTTCGCAAACTTATTGAAGTGGCCAAGGTAAATATCGTTGGAAAATGAACAAGAAAGCTAAATTCATTGAATTAGTTATGTTTGGAATGGAATAATTTTCATACAAGCATGGTCATCACTATGGGATTACTAGCACAATCGGTTCAGAAGCTTCCCGATTGGCAAGCACTTTCCAATCGAGATCTGGCGACGTTTCAGACTCTTCAAAACTATCTGGATGTAACAAATAATATGAGTGTCTATCGTCAAGCGTTAGTCAAAGCCAAAGCACCTGTTGTTCCTTTTTTCCCCATGGTGCTCAAGGATTTGACCTTTTACATTGACGGAAACCCAACACTAACCAATACCCGGCTCATCAATTTCTCAAAGTTCAGAATGTTGAGCAAATTTATTGACAGCGTACTGAACTACACAAGTGAAAACTATTGGTTCGCAGGCGATCTGGAGTATTTAGCTTTTTTTCCTGGTGTTTTTAGATCTGTGTTTGATGAACCTAGCACCGCACCACTGGATCCAGTAGGAGATGCATTGGAAACACGCATTCAAGCCGTTATGAATTGCTATCATATTGGACAATGCGAAGGCCAACCATGTGTCGCAGCGCGGTGATGGAAGACAATAAAAAGACTTTTTTTTAAATACTATTACGGGGTTCCACGTTTCGCTTTTGGCTTACATTTCCACAAATAGACTATGACAGGATCACTCCTTACCGATTAGTTATCCATTTTTAACATGGGAAAGGGAAGTTAGCCTAACGTTTTCATCAAGGAGAGAACATGGACCACAAACATTTATTATAACGCATGGTAATGGTTCGTGTGGTGATATATCCACACACACTCGCATACACGCACGCGCATATGTATCTCCCCATTCCAGGATTCGCTACTCCCCTCCGACAACTGCCAAGTCCCCTAACGGCAGGATCCCAACGCACTCAACTTTCTTAATCAAAAATACTGGATTTTGGATGAGCCTGCGCATCAAATATCACATTACGTTCAGGTTGAATAAATTTTGCGCTGGGAAGTGATGCGTCTTTGCGCGGAGAAATGGTTTATTTTACGTCAATCCAACGAGTAGTTTCGCGGCTCATGACCTGAGGCTTGCATCGGAGTAGTTCATTGTATCAGTGATGGTTTCTCGCTATTCGTTGGAGAAAAATCACGTAGATATTCAATTCAACAGCCAAGCAGTTGAACGAGATCTCTTTTTGTAGACATAGTTGACGCAAGCTGCAGAGACGAAAAAAGGTTGGTACATAGACCCTTTGCTTTCATAATGGAAAAATCATGTTGTTCCGTTTACAGGACATTGCAACTGTACTTGAGTCAGAAAAAAAAAGTTAAGCGAGTATAATCTTGGAAACGCTCCATCCGCTGCAGATTGCCTTGACCGGCACAAGGTGATTAAATGCTTTTCGTCGGTAAATAATAACAATGCTCTGTTTCTTTCAGGTGTGTCGTGATGAGAAAGAAACGTTGAGAAGCTTTTATTCCACCGTGCGACTGTCCGAGATAGATCAACCGTCTTCCATCGCACCAAGAGAGCGTATGACATCCTTTGTGCGCAAGAAAGAAAATATTTACAAAGTGCAGCCTCTGATGAGGAGGATGTGAAAGTACTACCTGTAATGTGTATTGGTACTGGAGGGACGTGTGTTGGATCGCGAATTTTGGGCCGCTATCGCCGTGGTGGGTGTCAACTAAGAAATAGGCATATGCGATATACGACAGTTGCTATGACCAATGAGTACAATTCATCGAAGACGTGCCCTTACTGCTATTCTTTGAGCCAGCCGTAGAAGGCGTATCGAATGGTGGACGGCCAGATGAAATTACGAACAATTAAGGGAGCATTGCAATGTAACAATACTACCTGTCCTGCATTCATATGCGGCTATACGACGCAGAGTCGTGACAATCAAGCCGCAGTATGCACTGGAATAGCAGGAGCAGCCCAGTTGCTGTGCGCAGCAACACCGAGATGGACGTTGCCGGTGTTCTCGCCGTTGAAATTGTCCATCACAAACAATCCTTTCGCGATCACCGACGCAAGAATTACACCTATCTAAATGAGCGGATTTTCTTTTCCTCCTATTTTGCTGATAAACCCTAGAACGAACGACACTTGAACTGCTTTGTCTAAACATCTTTGTCACACATCAATATCCAAATGTATACTCAGCACAACTCAGTCGGTTCGGTTAATTGGATAGTGATCTTTATACCAGAGTTCCTGATTCTTTCACTGAATAACTCCTTTACCACGTCTCGTGTACTTCTCAGTCCGATAAAAAGTCACGCATTAACGAATGTCTCGATCATCGCTTTCTTGATGACATTTTTCATAATATACTCGTTCCTGTTATGGAATCGTTTTTCGTTTTCAGTTCTTTGAGCTTGCCTAGAATCCAGTTTCCTAACGATATTTTGACTATACATACCCATCCGATACGTGTGAGGGGGAAAACTGAAGTAGACATGGTGAAATCAAAACAACAGGTAAATATACGGATCCGTTACATCGTGCATCGATACAGCAACCACCTGTACTCGTACTGTTGCGCCTTTTGCAAATGGTTGCGGTGTGTCGTATGAGCATGTATTACAGGAAATCCGTAAAAAGTAGGACTATGTGATGGATGCAAAGTACGTCAAATCAGTACCCCTCAATACGGTTGGCAGGGCATGGTTGGTACTATTACGTTCATTCTGGATTCTTTCATGGAGATGTTTGTTACGGATCTACATCCGGGTTTAATTCTAACAGAGGTTTTTTTTAGATTGACAAAATATTGGATTTTCAGTGAGCGGTTGCATCAAATAAATATTATGAGACGTTCAAGTCAAGTAAATTTTGCGCTGGAGAGTGATGCGTCTTGGCGCGAAGAAGTGGTTCATTTGCGTTAATCCAAGAAATAATTCGCGTCTGAGTAACCTCAGTTTTGCATTAAAGTGCTTCAGCAATGGTTTTTCGCTATTCTTCCGGAAGCAGTAAAATGTCTCAAGGTAAGGCAAAAGTTCCGTTGAAGCAAGAACATTATCTTTGCATTGAGGAACTTCAGTGATCGATTTCCTAATATTCTGTCGGAAAGCAACAAAAATGCCTCAAGACCAGAAAAGGTTTTATCCAAAAATGATCCGCATTTAAAGGAACGCATGAACCATTTTTAAATTCTTTGGCTCTGTTTTTCAAAAAGTCATCCCCGGTAAGGATGTCAATTTATATACATACAGGATTATTCATGTCTTTATGTCTATTCTTTAGCCTGCATGACCCCTGTCCCGAACCGTCTCGTCTGTGGTGTAGCCCATTGTTCACCACCAGGTAAGTAAATGTTGTCACACGCAGCCTCGCTCCAACTTCTACGACAGAACCTCGCCATACGTTGCATCGCTTCAAGTCCTCTGCATGGTGTTAACACCCAAACTGGCGCTTGCGCCAGTGTAATATCTACTGCCGGTCCCCATCGCGCCAGATGCGGAGCAGACTGCTGTCATTGGGCAGCTATGCCCTTCAGGGTAAGTGAAATGATATCAAAGTATCTTCCATTTATTAACGATGAATGGATTTTTATACTACTCGAATAAATTTTGCGTCCGTCTGGGGACCAAGTTGATGTGAGTGGAGTATTATTTTATCGCCAATTTATGTACTGATGACCGCATATTTCATCCCTTATTTAGCGCAAACCTGGCTCTCGACGGACGCAGAATTCACATAGAGTAGCGTAAAAATTCATTCAATAAATAGTGTAAAACACTCGAGTTTTCGATTGAAACAAAAGACGCGAAATCATGGGAAAAATTCATTGATAATTTCCAGCATCACTAAGAAAGGGAAGGTCAAATGCTGTTTATTGTAGATGTGTGATGCGTTGCTACAAGTGCATTGTCTTTGTGCTGATCCAAAAAGATGAAATTCTCCGAGTACGATCCAAGGGATATAATATGCAAACAGAACCATTTATGCACACGTAGGTTCAATGATCTTATATGGTCATAACGAGTACGATCTATAGACCCCAATCATGGTCAGTTTTTTTCTCTTTGAAACAGTGTGTCCGGGTTTTGAATGTTAAGAACGACCTCAATCTCGCAGAATAGCATGTCAGTGTTTGTGTAACACAATCACTCGGAAGTTGTGTGGATAGCAGAATGCCATAGCAATGGGGTCTGATATCCACTACAGTCACACAAATCCTTCCCCATTTTGAACCTCATATTGAGTGCATCTTCCAATGGCCGAATCTCTCAAGGCAGGCGAAGCTTCCAAGGCGGGCGAAGCACCCAAGGCAGACGAATCTCTCAAAGCAACCGAATCTCTCAAAGAAGGCGAACCTCTCAAGGCATCAGAAAATGCTGCGGTTAAAGGACGTAAGCCCGCCTACCCTACTACCGAATTCGATCTTGGAGGCATATTCTGGCTCTATAAGTACGGAGTATCGCAGGCTGAAATAGCACGCCTCATGGACAAACCCGCTTCCACCATTAGTACTATCATCAGAAAATGGAGAGGCGGAACGCCAAAACGTAGAGTCAAATCTGCTAAACCAAAGAAATCGGATCAATCAGAAAAAATAAAGGAGTCGGAAGAATCAGAACAGTCAAAGAAACCAGAGGAGCGAAAAAAGCCAAAGGAAACAAAGGAATCAGAGGAGTCAAAGGAGTTAAAGAAATCGAAGGAATCGAAGGAGTCAAAAGAGTCAAACGAGTCAAAGGAGTCAAAGCAACTAAAGGAATCGAAAGCATCAACGGAAATCGATACAGTGAAAACGGCAACAGCAGTAATAAAGGAAACAACGAAGACCAGAGAGAAAACGGAAGCAAATCAATAAACAATATCACTTAACCAAGTACATATTAGTTTGGCATGAAGTGGTGTTGGTTTTGGAAGATATATCGCATGAGAATGGCGCGCTGGAAAGAGAGAGGCTCTTTCTACATCCATATCCTTATAAAGGATGGTACTTTCCGCTTCAGTGGTGAAGCGGGTCATACCTTTTATCTTGTTCTTACCGATTCAAGTATCAATTGACCGTATCGTGCTTATATATATCACTCTTTGCATAATAACTAAACTTACAAGCTATAGCGAGCAAATCTCTCCTTGACATCCTATCATCTGAATTCAAGCTGACTACATTGTTTGGTTCCCGAGCAGTGCTAGGTCACTCACATCTTATATTTTTGGGGGCACACAAGTGGCATGAAGATACCAAGAGACAACATACGTTGGATCGAGGCATTACGAAATAGGAAGTACCTATCCAGTGCGAACTATGCGAGAGGAATTTCTTTGATTATTCACTGTTCAGTAAATCAAGAAATCAAAATGTCAGAATGTTGTCTTGGGGGAAGTAACATCATGTAAAATCCTCCAAAGAAATGTGCAGTTATTCCTTGAATACCACTCGGTTACGTAGCGTGAGATTAAGGCATAATTGAGATCGATATCGCATTTTTTTTTGAAAGCTGCCTGCATCTGGACTCATTTTCTGCACAAATAACGTGCTAATGTGTTGTATAGAAATCTGCAGCCCGCTTATAAAGTCGTATAACACTGGAGTTTGAGCACACATTTACGTCATCCAAATATTACTTTGCGTCGAAACGACCTCAATCCTGCGGTGAGGAGCAGCGTATCTTTGCGCAGAGAATCAGGTACCTTTACTTCTGAATCACAGGTGTATTGCACTGGTCCATTGTAACAGGTTCCCAAACGCACCAATCGGAACGCGTAAAATGGCAGTATGTAAAGGGACGCATGAATTCTTTTTTTTTCTTTGGCTCTGTTCACTTTACATCCCCGGTAAGGATGTCAGTTTATATACATACAGAATCTTTCGCGTCTTTTAATCTACAGTTTAGCCTGTATGACCTTTGTCCCGAACCGTCTCGGCTGTGGTGGCGTCTTTACCCATCACTTAAGTAAGTAAAATAAAGGTTGTCGCGCTCAGCGCACTACGAGAAAAATTAGGCTTAGATTAAAGGATGCATCCCGGAATAAGACATGAAAATAAGACATAAATAAGGTCCGAATTCTGCTTAAGCCGGTCTTATTCATGTCTTATTTTAAAGGATTAAATTGCACTTATCCTTGAATGTATGTCTTATTCAAGGCGTATTCTAAAGGATAAGAACATGCTTATCGCTGATTTCACGTCTTGTTCATGTCTTATTTTAAAGGAGAAAATTGCGCTTATTCTTGAATGTACGTCTTATCCACGTCTTATTTTAAAGGATAGGCCATCCTTTTATTAGCGAATTCATGTATTATTGATGGTCTATTCATATAAAGCCGATGCTATCATTCGCCATTGGCTTCAATGCCTGTTAGAGATCTACTTCAACGTGGAATACTTACCTCTCTCGCTATGCGCTAAATCAGACGAAGACTACCAATTCTGCCGCCACTGCGTGCTGTTACCATTCGTGGCGAGATGGCGTAACGGGCAACAGCGATTCCTGATCGCGTTTCTGTCAACAGCCCAACGAAGTCATCTATGTCCCGAGCGTCAACAACTACGACTTTGTCCACAGCAGACGGCTGGAAGTAGATACTCCCAGATAGTCTGTCGGTAACTGGGCTGTATAACCCAACCGCCACTAAGTGTTCGCTTTTCACCACTATGGATATGTTGGAGGTAGTAGTACACTTGACCAAAATACCACATATTCTCGATCTGTGTGGGGCGGCTGGAGATTGCATATCTATTATCGAGAATTATTATGGACATACAAAGTATATTGCACTTTACCTGTCAACGCTTATGTTTAGCCTAACATAATACGCAGCGCGGTTGCGTGAAGAATGCTGCAACCGGCTCCCGAAGACTAGGTGACTATGCCAAAGACTGCCAGCATAAGTGACGTCTTTGGCAATATTTGCGGAAAGGCCCATTCGGCAATAGAAGCGGACAAGCGCCCGCTCTAACACCTGGCTGTCCAGGTCACCAATCTTTCGCACAGTTTCCAAAGAAACAGATCTCGCCCTCCCCCGAAGTTCTGGTTCCATAAGGGCCTCGGTGGTGGGACCAGGAAATGTCTCGCGCGGGCTTTCTTCTGCTTCTTCTTCATCATCCTCCATCCTAAACCCAACATACCGCGACATCGCGAGCTTCTTCATGACCTTGGCAGCATTTGGTCCTGGCGCGCTGTTTGA
>JNDT01001740.1:0-15867 GCA_000697055.1 Saksenaea vasiformis B4078 | reverse complement strand
CGTTCAGCATGTAAACACATGTTCTTACTGAAGCGTGTCAATCCTACATTGAATATTGTGCAAGGTAAGAGTCATATATATCTTTCTGCTAGCATGCATATCTAACCAATGCTGCAGTATTGCCTTATGGTACAAATGAACAGACTATGAATGCACATTTGATAGAGGCAACAGAAACAGTAGACGTAGCAGAGGAAAAAGGAAAGCTGGAGCAAAGGATGCAAAACTTTTTAGAAAATTTTAAGGCCGGTGACAGTTATTCCAAAGAGAAGATCATGGCAATCAAAGAACAATTCGAAGATATGGAGTTGCATTTAAACGAACACCTTTCCACTCAAAGATAATAAGCAGTCAAAAGTAAATAAAGAAAAAGCAGTCATCGTTAAGTTGAAGCACCGAATAAAAGTGGGTGACATAAGTAAATCGGTGGATTTGGCCCTCCAAACCACGCTTTTATTCTCAGAAAATATAAAAAGAAAATTTATCTCTATTCTAACCCTTTAATACCTTTCATGGCGTACATGGCCTTTTTCTCGTGCAGAGGGTGGGGATATGTCGAAAAATATTAAATTTAGATTGCTTCGTGCTCCGGGTGGGGAGCCGGCAACTGTCCGATTATCAGGCCGGTGCAAAGCCACACGCAAAAACCAATAGGGAACGGCATGCAAAACCAGGTACTGCGTTTTGAAACAACATTTGCGTTGCTGATCATGCTCTTTTGCGGTCGCCTAAAACCAATTTTACGCTATGATGAACCAAATTTAGTCAAATTAAAGCGTTACCGTTGATCTCTGCGTACTTACCTATCCGCTTGGTTTCGGCGATACAAGAGCATTTCAGCGTCGCAAACGTTTCTCTGATGAGTACACTGTTCTACAACTTGGAAGAGGACTTACCGATGAATACACCTAAGGGGAAGCATAAGTAAAACTGATCTAAGTTAAGGATTACAAGACATTTCACTAACCGTAATAATCTAAATCCTTACAAGGGAAACCGGATTCGTACCGGCGATAGTTGTTTGTGAGCGCAAGAACTCGGTAGGTCGACCGTAGCCCTTCCAGATGTCGTTGGCAATCCAAAACAAGTTCTTGCTAGCATTTACATCCCGTTGCCAAAGTGTTCTACAGCGTTTACAAGCTAGTATACCATGGTGTGAGATTAAATCCTTAGTCGTGACTTTTTCGAGATATCTGCCGTGGCAATTGTTACAAATCTAGAGAACATTTGAATACTCAGCAGTAGAATAGTTGCTTAAACTTACTTGAGAGCTCAGATATTCATCTACTGTCACCGCTAGTAGTTCTCCTCTATGTTCGCGTCGCTTCAACCCTTTCCAACACTTGTTCACCACGTTCTTACGCTTTCCTTTGTATGTCATCTTATTGGCAAACATCGCATCCCCGAAAACGATGAGGGGCATTTTTGTTGTTTCCTGGAATGCTGTTTGCTTCCATTTTTTGGGGCGACTGCCTGGGCGTAGGGTAGACCTTCCGGTTGACATGACCTGCGCTGGAACTCTTCCCCTATGAATTTCATTAGTTTTCATACATTTACAACTTCCATCATACTTTTCGACCTCCAAGACCAGCTTCCTCTTTTTCTTGCGCCTTCGCTTGCGTTCCTTACGATTCGCTTTTGTCTTCTTTCTTTTTCGCCGATTATACTTTTTCCCTCCGTCGACGAGTATGTTCACCATTTCTTCCACGGCCCTCTGTCTGCCCTGATAGTTTCTGAATCGGCTTTCTGCCGTCGATGGACCGTAAAAACAAAAAAGTTGCTCCAGGTGCTGGTATACATAATGGATATGGTCATTGTAGCGTTCTTCAAGCTGTGTCTTCCCCGTAGGCATCTCCGTTTCAATGTCTTTGATGCGAGCGGCCTCCTTTGCAGCATCCATCGCCCGTTGACGTCGAAATGCTCCGGTATAAGTATAATACTCTGCTGTCGAGCAACGACGGATTTCATGAGTTTGTTCCCTCGCCGTATGATGCGGTAAACACCTAGCTGACCCCTGGATCAATAGCACACAGAAGGAAATGTTTTTGGATCTCTGTTTGCGTGAAATCGTCGACAGAAAGCTCTGTATGCTGCACCCTGGAAACAGTTTTTGCCCTTGCGAACTGCAAGTCAACCGCGAAACCGTCAGTCAATATTTGATTAGTGAACATGTATCTTTCGGAGTTTTGGAGGGATTCGATGCTACGTGAAAAAAATCAGCGACATTTCTTTACATGAGTGTTACCTTTGAAACCCTAATCTGGAGAAATCCAGAACGTCGTAGAACAATTTCAAATGATCCTCGTGAGTGGTTCCAGCCTTGCGAGAAACGAGACTGCCGAGAGTTTTGGCATCGATGGTAATAAAACGCCACTGGAACGATTCGCTTGGTGTCAGGCCAAAAAGACGTGGTAAATCCTTCGACTGCGTAGACTTGGTCGCTTGCAGATGCATGCTATCATACAGTTCCAGAATTTGCCGTAAAGCTGGTATGTACTTCCCGGGAGAAGCAGATATCGCTTCTTTAGTTGCTGGTTTTGGGACTATCTCTTCCAACTCCTGGCATACAGCTTCGACCGCTGTTTTGATATCGACAGGAACATTCTCGGAAATAGAATGAGGCCAACGAGGTTCACCCCCGGCAATCCGTTCAAAGATATAGTCATTGGAAATATCTTTTACTAACTTATGGCTACGGTTCTATTATGCTGTGAGTAAAACATAACGCAAATGGAGCACGTACAGGTAAAAGAAATCTCAATTGATATACGGCATAAAAAAATATTCGATTCTCAAATGTCTCGACGACATGGTTCGAGTACGCTGTGGCAAGCGTCACACATGCGGCAGAAAGTATGTCGCTGCAGCGTTCCTGTCTCGCTAGCAGGTATAGGCTGCTTGGGTGGTTGGTACAAAATGCTCTCCAATTTTGTGCAATATCGCTCGGTAGCTTGTCATTAGTGCTGGTAATCTCTTTCCCAAGGACTAGTTGGCATATGGAATACCAAAAATTTTGCGTAAAGAGGTACGGAGCGATTTCTTCACGAGCATGGTTGATGATATACCAGTTGACAAACAACTGCGCCCGTATTATCACATTTCTGGACAGATTACATAATCTTGTAACCTTCTCGTGGAGTGCATGTTGGTATGTAAGACGAACGATCTTGTCAAACGGTAATTTCCTGGTAAACTTTTCGTGGTCTTTTCCCAACTTGTCATAAACAGTCTGTTTCATCGTCAATTTATGCTTCGGGCACTGCGAGGACCTTGAACTTCGACGCTCGTTTGAGCCGCAGGCAGGGCAAGACGGCGGAGGCAAACTTTCATTCGCGCTTGCAGACGCTTTCGCGTTCCTTCCCCGTTTCTTTGCTTTGGATGATTCGGCTTGCTCTTCGATGGTCAACTTCCTTTTCGTGCCAACTACAGGTTGATTATTTAGCAAAAGGAAGTCTTTTAAATATGATCACCAGTTATCCTCCCGTAGTTGCCGCTCTTCGGGCACACCTTGTATCTCTTATTCGGATGTCCAAGGCCGCTGCAGTCCTTACAGACGACTAAGATCCAGATGTTCCGAAAGGTTAAGCTCGTTATCAATGTGAGAGGTACTTTTACTTTTTGTTCTCTCTTCTTTTTCTGCTTTTAATTTTAAAATTCGCAAATGTTTTTTATAATTGATCAAGGAGTGCACTGACAAGTTCACCACGTGAACGATTAACCAGAGTGCTACATAGATAACTTCAGTCAAGGTAGGCTCCATATTAAAGAGAAAGAGAATCGAAGACGTCAAAAAGAATAGGGTACAGTAGGATAGATGAGGTGAGGGAAAAAAGGAAGAGACTGTTTTTTCGCTTTTGACAACTTTTGCAATGTGTTGAAACTTCCCACTTGAATGGACTTCGCTAACAGGTCCATCTTTTCAACGTTGGAATATTGATTGGAGGTCATAATGTAGCTTTGAAGAGGATTACTGACTTTTATAGCTGTCATTGGCCTTGATAGCCAAATTGCGATACATTCCAAATATTGGCCTCCCCTTTATCTCACGCTCAGAATTATCTACGTCAATCTTTGGACCTGCTCCTACTATAGACGGCTGCAATGAATATGGTACCACACCAGTCCACACCTGGCAATCTGATAATGAAAGCAACACTTTTTTCTTGTCGATACCAGAGCTTCTTTGTATATGCAAATGAATACAGCTTCGTTGACAGAAACATGATTTTTAATGAAACTCATTCTTGTATCGTCTTTTCGGTAATGCTAAAACTCAATCAGAATTCCTTACTGCAGGAAGTTTTCCAACTTTTTCAAAGTTATACAGCATTTATTGACTAGATGTCTATGCAGTGCTGACTCGGAGATAGTCAAGTCTTCAAATACTTTACAAAGTCCTTTCTTTATGTCAGTCAGGATAGCAGTCGGGTTCTTGTCAACGTAATCTACAAGAAACTGGGAGTGAGCTTTGGTTAGCTTATCATAACATCTAGTACGAGGCTTTCTCTGAATACCGGGTATACATTCTTCTTCATCCCGGTTGTACGTTTTGATATAATGTTGAGCGGTTGAGATATTTATATTTGTGATAAGCGCTGCTTCCTTGGCTATTCGTCCTTCTTCAATCACCAAATCAAACAGCTTTTCGATTTGCTATGGGGCGTTTTTCTATATGAACCTCTCGTTCTAGCTTCATGCTCATGCTACACGCATGGCCTGTTCGGGAAGCGGACAAAGCCTGTTAAGCTTTCATCTCTATTATCACCAGCAAATAATGAGGCTTCTGCCAATGTACGCATTTGCATAAGGTTGGCGTTTACATGACTACCTCCTTCCCGCCATCTTTCAGTCAAAACGGCCGGAATTGAACGAAACAGTTCTGCCCAACGTCTTGTGTATCATCCTCAGACATATCAACATCCAGTGAGGTGACATCATTTGCATTCAATGGAGCGCCACCAGCCTCCATGGAGTCATGGGCATTTGGATCAAAACAACGCAAAAGTCTCTGGTTGCTGACGCAAAATTCATTGTGCTTCGCTACTGCTCGCACAATCGTTGTTGCCTTCACTCCGTCCTCGGATGTGGTTTAGGCCTTCCAAGCCACGCTTTTATTCTCAGATAACCTATAAATTTAAATCTCATCTATCTATCTCATCCTTAACACCTTTCTGCTATGCAACGGCATTTTTTCTCCGTGCATGGGAAGGGAACATTTGGTACAACCAATGAAATATAAAAAGAACTATTTAAGTGATAACGCAATGATCGGTTTGGGCGCCCACATCCTCGGACTCCGTTCCGGCAACTGTCTGATTACCAGCCGACGCAAAGTCACACGCAAAAAACCAGGTAAATTTTTTTTAAATCACAGAACACAAAGCTTCATCATGGTCGACCTTTCCACAACTATTGCTGGCCATTCTCTTCCCAATGTCTTCTTTAATGCATCTGGTGTCTGTTGCCAGCATAAGGAAGAGTTAAAGCAGCTCTTGGACAGCGAATCAGGATCGCTGATCACGAAATCAGCCACTGCTGAGAGACGCGAAGGCAACCCCTCTCCTCGTTATACTCCATTGCCAGGCATGGGAAGCATCAACTCAATGGGTCTTCCAAATGAAGGTTACGAATACTACCTTGAGTATGCCAAAGCATATGACTATACCAATCCCAAACCTTTGTTCATCTCCCTGTCTGGATTGTCGTTGGCTGACAATGTAAAGATGGTCGAAGCATTTGCTGCTGCTGATCTTCCATGCGTGCTCGAGGTCAACTTTTCGTGTCCCAATGTTCCTGGAAAGCCACAGCTTGGATACGATATTGAGGCAATGGAGAATGCTCTGAAAGTCTTGTCACCTATTATCAAGAAGCCATTTGGTATCAAACTGCCTCCTTACTTTGACATTGCCCATTTCGACGCTGTCGCAGAGGTCATCAACCGTTTCGACAACGTGGCTTTTGTTACCTGTATTAACTCTGTGGGCAACGGTCTTGCTATCGACTTTGAGACTGAGACAGCAGTGATCAAGCCAAAGGATGGCTTTGGTGGTCTCGGCGGTCTTATGGTGCTGCATACGGCTTTGGCCAATGTGAACGCTTTCCATCGACGTCTCAAGTCAGGCAAGCAGGTTATCGGTGTGGGAGGTGTTACATCTGGAAAGGAAGCGTTCTTGCACATTTTGGCTGGTGCAAGCGCCGTTCAGATCGGTACACAACTGAAGGAAGAAGGCCCCGAATGCTTTGCACGTGTGAAGAAAGAATTGGAGGAAATTATGGTCGCAAAGGGATATAAGTCCGTGGAGGATTTCCGTGGTAAAGTCAAGACATTGTAATTTAGTTCATGCGTATAGAAATACAATAGCAGTAGAAGGCCAAAGAATAAACTGCGGCGAAAAAGGTTTTGCTTTTCGTATTGATTCAGTACTAAGACACCGGGTGCATTCGTCGTGTCACATAAGATATTCCTCCCTCTTTCTCTCTTGCAACTTGAGTAAGATCCGACCACGTTAGCAGAAATCAATTGACACCCTTCCTTGGGTCATCTACAAGGCCATTGCCTACTAAGAATAATATAGCATGACAACCGGTCTATCGCTTCTAGATTCCGTGCCGAGCCTTCTGTCGCTGAAAAGGTGTTAGTTCTTGTTCAACTCAATCAGCATCCATGAGAATCAGAAGCGCAAGTTCGTTGCTGGTGTCTGTATGGGCGTTCCTTATAGCAGATGAATTAAAGATCTAAAGTTTGCTGCAATAAATAGCAAATATCAATCGATTGTGTACCAGCGAATATCACTATCCAATGGGTTAACGAAACACTGCACCTCTTGCATCATAAAGCGGCGTGATCAAAAGCAATGGAGCTGTAGTCGGCATTGAATATCAGTCAAGTTGTTATGTTCAATGACGATAGGTCTAAACTGTAGACATGAATGGTCCTATACGCGTGGTCAATCCCAGTCCCAAAAAAGTAAAGAAGCGGTTCATGCATTCCTTATCTTACACGTTCTAGTTGGAGTACTGCGATAACTTATCACAATGAACCACTTCAACACATGTATCCCAAGTAATTCATGGATTAGCGTAAAATGACCTTGCTCTCGCATCCAGAAATTCGATATTCGCTCTGCGCAAAACTTATTCGACCGTTGTATCTCTTTCAATGCCTACGGTTTGAAACCTTTCTCTTTTTTTGAGGACAACAAAAAATCCGAGCATGTTTGCTCATTTTTCCTCCTTTCTTTTCAGTTTCCCGTCGCTTTCAAAAGGTAAAGATCAATTTTTCGTAAGTATGCAATATAAGTTAATGCATCGTTTGCAGTCAATGGGTGCGTAAGCATGATGAAGGGTGAAACTACTGCTCTTCCGTATCTTGTCCATGATGACCTCCGTTTCATCAAGAGAAGTATTTGTCACATATAATAACCCTTCATTAGCATCATTCATATTTATAGACTATATCTAGGGAAAATAAACTAATGATAAAGCCATGAAAAGATGAGTCAAATTGAAGCTCAAACATAGGTTCCACTTCTCTCCTCTTTGCAGATGGAAATCATGTGAAATGATGAAAGACGACGTTTTCCAGTTGTTTCATTGTATTTATTTAGATACCTATCTGGACTACAAGATGGCTTATGTGCTTCAGAAAAGCTATAACTGGACGGCAAATCTTCATTGATTTTGGCTGACTAATGTTTGGCCTCATTCCGAAAAAGTGTCGTGCATGAGATGGATACCTGCTTTCTCGTAGTCCACCCGCGTGTATCACCGTATATAGCACGGCGTGATACTAAGGTAAGTGGCACATTTATTTGACCATTGTTTAAATTGAGTCTACAGGTTCGTTGTCAACATCTTGCTTTTCTGTCAGTCATTCATTTATCCAAAAAGTATATATCTCAGTCAATTCTATACTGATACATTTAAAAACCGTGCGTCACCGGTTAAAGGGTAGGCCTCTCATACGTTTAGTATACACGCTGACACTTTTTGCAGTGCACCACTGGGTTCCCGTAAATTACGTGGGATAAGGCAGGCTGATAATGGAAACCTGTGACTTTTGTCCAGTGTGTCCGAAGGCAGTTCCCTTGCGAAACAGAAGGACCTCCAACGGTGTTATTTTTCTTTCCTCTTTCTGTTTGCTTCTACAATGTCCAGTTGGTCCAATGTTCAAAAGGAAACTTTAGCAAAACAACCATCTCCCTCTAATTCTCCGCTCAAACAGCCTATGCATGAGCAGCAGACACCTCCAGTTTCATCGACACTTCCATTACTACCTAAATCAGGACTCCGTGTAAGTCCTACACCTAATCAATCAAGTGGTGCAAGATCATTGCAAGGATCGTCACAGAGGGAGGAGTTTCCGATACGGTCGCTTCCTGTTACGCAAGCTTCGAATACTCCAGCTCCGCAATTCAACAACCTCCCCGCAAAGCATTTGCCACTGAGGAAACGTCTTGCACAAAAAGAACTGACTGTAAAGCCGCCACAGCCGCAACAAACGTCACTTACTATGCAGGAAAAGCCTCCTATCTCTACGGCAAGCGTGCCCGCTCCTCCGTTGGATAGTAGTAATATCTCTGATGGTGGTGATACGACGGAAACGGATGACGACGACGGTGTTAATAAATTTATGCCTAATAAACGCCAGAAATACCAAGGACATTGGCCACCGACAGCGAAGCAAGAGTATGTAGTTAGTCAGAGCACATCTATCGAACGACAATCTTCGACTCAGTTTTTGGAATCACAGGCGTCCAAACCTCTGAAAAAAGTGAAGCATTGGATCGCCAAGAGTAAACCTCAACCTGAAAGCATACCTGGTCAATTTGTTATCGGAAATCCTCTTTTATGGAATTTTGATGCTCAACACAAGAAGGTAGATTGACCATTCCTTTACTCGTTGCAACAGCCATTGTACTGATAAGTATGGTGTTAGTTTCCATACACCATCAATGAGCGAGTGCCACAGCAATCATCAAAATTATGGTTCGACGAAAGTTGTGTAAGGATTTTGAAAAGTAACATAAAAATAGGATTGACGATGACATTTTTTTAGTCTCTTAAGGGGACGAGAACTGGCAAATCCTCTTTGATTGATCTACCCAAGAAGTCTAGAGGAAGGAGAAACAGTGGAAGAAGAAAGACATTAGCCAAAGCTAGTAGCGGTGTACTCTATTGTGTTTGCAAGAAACCATATGATGCAAGGTTTATGATTGCATGTGATCGCTGCAATCAGTGGTTTCATGGTGAATGTATGGGCATTAACGAAGCAGAAGGAGAATTCATCGATCTCTACTTTTGCGATGACTGTTCAAAAGGTAAAATCTGTGTGGTTACATGTATCTCATAACTAAGTGTATTAGCGACTGGCAAAAAAACGTCTTGGAAGCCAGAATGCGCCAACCCGGCCTGTCATCAACCCGCACGAATAGGATCAAATCAAGGCTATCTTTCAAAATACTGCACAGAAAGTTGTGGGTTGCAAGTAGCTCGGGCAAGATTGGAACTTGCACAAATAAAGCGCCATTCGGAAATCGCCGATAACGTCAGTATATCAGAAGCCATGGTAGCAAAACGACGAAAAAGCCGGGTCAATTCTTTGGCAGATCATGATGATCGGCAAAGGCTGAATCAAGTGCAAGAGGAAAAACAAACTACCAAAAACCGAATGCTTGGTCTTGGTCGACGCCACACATTTTTAAAGATGCTGATTGGAAAGAATGGGGATGAATGTGGCTACGACAGTAGATTAAATTGGTCGGATGATATATGGATGCAGGTGCAAGATGTGGTTGATGATTGTGGTCAGGCCCAAGTGAAGCTGGTCTCACAAAAACCGTTTGATGTTTGTCGACGCAAAATATGTACTAAGCACGCCAACTGGCAGAAACTGATATTACAACAAAGCGATCAGGAATGTGGGGAGCAACTAGATCTGTTTGAAAAGCTATGTGGAGAGCGGGAGCAAATTAAAGAACGGTTAGCAAAGCGACGAGATCCGGTGGACGCAGCAGCATCATTAGCCAACGCAACAATCGTCCATGATAACTAGCGATTTTTAAAAGTAACCAGAAAGAAGCAATTCATTTTTTTTTCTTGTACAAAGTGACATTCCCTCAGTAAAAAAGGAGATACACAGCTTTGCATTTAATGCAGAGGAAACCAAAAAGTTACACAAATCATCCATTCATGGTGTGATGTAGGTTTTTAGGATCTGCAGTGTAAGGTACAATGGTCTTTTGTTTTGGTTGCTACACTTTACTATTGAACTAAATTCAACAAACAAATGATTATCGTCCATGCTTTCTAGTCTACACGTATCTTCTCACTCTCTTGTGCTCTGCGTTCTTGCAAGCGGGAACAAGCGGCACAAAACTCCGATGCTAGAGAGCTACCCAGGACCAGGTTTTCGACAGCCCTCGCTTTTCCCCTTGTTCTTCTATTTTGATCAATCGTTGTCTGATTGCACGATTTCTAGTTTCTTCTATTCATAACTAATCCTGTATGCGTCATACGATTTCACTTGTGTGGTGTGCGTGGGCGGTAGTCCTGTTATGCTGTCAGCATGCACAGACACAAGAACTTTCTAAGCGTGATTACACCAATCGGTTATATTACACCATGTACACTCCCACAGGCGATGATGAAGCTGCTGCCATTGTAGCAGGGAAACTTGGTGCTCGATACGAAGGCCAAGTGGGAGAACTGAAAACTCATTACTGGATAAGTGTGCCCCGATCACTAGAAAAACGACAAGAAAGTGAACAGGAGGACAACCTCATCACACAGTTCAACCATTTAAAGAGACAAGTATTACATAAGCGAGACAATACGTCGCATGCTGTTGACCAGATCGAACGGCTGGATCGCCAGATTCCCCGACGGCGGCTGCACAAACGCGGCGTTATTCCCGTCAAACGCCAAGAAGTCTATGAAGAGGAGCCCCCAGTGTCACCTATAATAGAGAATATTGGCGAAGAACAAAAACTAAATGGATATGCGCTTTCTGCCTCGACTATACTTGATCAGCCTGGAGGCTTCGATACGTTGAGAGAGCTTTTGGGAGTGCAAGACCCTGGATTCGGAAACCAGGGGCACTTGGTAAAAAAAAAAAAAAGAAAAGAAAAGAAAAGAAAACACATTGACTTGAAGGGTTTGGTGAACTAAAATCGGATTTGTCGATGGGTGATTTAAAAAGATTAATCAAGAACAACGGGGTCATGATGTGAATATCACTGGTGTCTGGAGTCAAGGCATTACAGGCAAGAATGTGGTTGTCGCCATTCTAGATGATGGGTTGGATATGGACAGTGAAGATCTGAAGGAGAACTACGTAAATGCTGCCCTTGCCTTTTTTTCCCTCAGTATTTCTTACTTGGACATTCCTAGTTCGAAGAAGGATCCTACGATTTTAATGACCAGACACCACGACCGAAGCCAAAACTGGATGATGACTTGCATGGTACAAGATGTGCGGGCGAAATAGCTGCTGTAAGGAACAATGTATGCGGTGTGGGTGTAGCATATGATGCCAAGGTGGCAGGTAAGTTCTGGACCTATTAAGCGTGAGCTGGTCGTATGAAACTCTCGGACTTTAGGAATCCGAATTTTATCAGACGATATTACCGATGCGGATGAAGCGGAAGCACTTAATTACAAGTATCAAGATAACCATATCTATTCCTGTTCCTGGGGTCCCCCCGACCTAGGCGAAGTAGCAGAAGCACCCCAGGGCATTGTGATGGACGCAATTAAAAATGGAATCGAAAAAGGCCGGAATGGGAACGGAACGATCTTTGTTTTCGCATCCGGAAATGGAGGAGGCTATGACGATAACTGCAATTTCGATGGGTACACAAATAGTATGTACACCATAACAGTAGGCGCTATCGACCATGTGGGAAATCACCCCTATTATGCTGAGCGGTGCTCAGCTCAGCTCGTTGTCACCTACTCGAGCGGTAGTGGAGATTATATTGTAAGTTGCTATCTCAACAAAAGATAACTAACTAATTGGATTTTCTCAGTATACGACCGACGTGGGACAACAAGAGTGCACATCCAGACATGGTGGTACATCCGCGGCAGCTCCTCTGGCGGCAGGAATTTTCGCACTTGTGCTTTCCGTTCGTCCTGATCTGACGTGGCGCGACATGCAGCGGTTATGTGTGGAGACGGCTGTTCCTATTTCCCTGGAAGACAACGACTGGGCATCCCTTCCATCAAAACGCATGTATAATCATAAATTTGGCTACGGCAAGCTAGACGCGTATAAGATTGTGGAACAAGCTAAGGCCTACACGAAAGTCGGTCCGCAAACATATTTACAGTTGACGAACACACCAGTAGAAAAACAGGATATACCTGATCTGACAGAAATTAACGGCAGTATCGACAAGAGCAAGGCATTGACGAGCAAAATAACGGTGACCCAAGAGATGGTCGCCAACGCGGGTCTTGGGCGTGTTGAGCACGTAACAGCCACGGTTAGTGTTGAGCATGGCCGTCGTGGTGATCTCGAGATATTACTGGAGAGTCCAAGCGATGTTACAAGTCAGCTTGGTTCACCGAGAAAGTTTGATAAGAGCACAGCGGGCCTGATCAATTGGACATTCATGACCGTCAAACATTGGTAATAACCTTTAGCGCAAAACCAATATAAATGCTTACGATATATTTTGTCTCTTTAGGGATGAGAACCCCGTGGGAACGTGGACTCTTCGTGTGGTGGATGGTAAAAATCCGCAGTACACGGGCCAATTTGTCAACTGGACGTTGACTTTGTGGGGAGAGACGGCTGCAGGGTTTAATGCCAAACCAATCCACATCCCGGGACTTCAGACTGATGACGGGTCTAGCACGACAACTGCAACCATCTCATCCACGACTGCTACTGTGTCTTCGCTTGTTACCCCGACCGGTATAGCAACGACCACCGGCATGGATGATTCAAATGCTGCGAGTGCAAGCACAGAATCGGAAAACGACTTCTTTGTTTATACCCTAGTGGTGTTATTTGTGATCGGAAGCTTTGGAGCTGCGACATACGTCGTCCGACGCCACGTCGCTGGCAATGGGCCAGCCACAGATACCACTGGCTATGTTAGCGCACCACAACAAGACGATGACGAATATGAAATTGATGTACTAGCGAAAAAGCGACTCGATCGAGTTTCACAGGACGGAAATGAAGAGGAGGATATAGACGAAGGCAGTTCATGCCAGACACCGATGCTAAATCGCCTTGATCCTAAAGGAAAGGGTAAAATGGTATTACGTGGTTCACCCCATGCGCATGATCATTAAACAATAGCAGTACGCATAGAAATCACTTAGCTCACTATAAAGTTTTAAATACTACGGTTTTTTTCCTTTTTTTAGGCAACTACGCTTGCTACAAGCTCCTTAGTAGTACGCAGTATTGAGGTTTAGATCTCGAGTCAATGTGTGTAAGACGTAAAAATGAATCTGGGCAGGAGAGAAAAGCAATCTTGAGTGGTGCATGAAAGTCGTGATGAAAAGGTCAAGCTGGCCATTAATTGAAATATGCTTTACGCTACTCTGAATAAGTTTAGCGTCCATAAAAAATACAGACTTTGGATCAGTGTAAAAAGAGCTACTTTACCAGCGCAAAGTTCATTTAGAGTAGACGCCCAAATTGTCTTAAAGGAACAAGTGACGCAAAATGACAGGTGAGATCGTGTAAAAATTGCCCAAAAAATTTTGGTTAAGCGATTTCTTTTTTATGGCGAATTCTTCCTCCTTCTCCGCAACCTCATCCACCCTCGATTCAAGATGGGCTACTGACACAGACAGGCACAATGCAGAAAAGGGCATTTTATCATCATATGCTCAACGTATGAAACGTAACTATGAGTGTGACATCACTCAGTACCAACAGGACGACGTCCCCGTTACCGATTCATGGGGAAACGCTCCCCGGGACATCTCATCCTATGATGCCTGCAGATCAGTAAATACCACAGAAAGATGGGGACAGTCGGTGACGAGAGATCAAGCCAAGACGTTCAAGTTGTCTACAGACGCTGAGCCATGGACATCATGCACTGAGACTGAACCAGCGATCCAAAAGCTTGAACAAGAAAGCTTCTCTACACCCTCTTCCCCTTTCACTCCAACTCCCTCACAAGCTGGCGCTGAGTCTCTGAAGCCAGTAGTCATTGAAGAGAACAAGCAGAGCACTGACGCTTCCGTCAGTGGTGCAGCAGCATGGATTGCATGGGCAAAAGTAGAATCCGATAAGCATGAGAGACGAAGTAGTTGAATGACATACAGACATGTGTATCCTTCCCACTTTTGATAATTTGATAGACTCACATCCATGATTTTTTTCTTTGTTTCCTGGGATTGTTTGTTACCGGGAAACCTTCCTTTATATTGGATCAGATGTTACAAAGCCCATTTTGTTTGTTAGCAGGAGAAACAGTGTGACAAAGTTGGAACTACATACAAGTAAAAAGATAATTCAATGACATAATGAATAAAGCATTCTTTTTCTCCTTAAAGTTGATTTCTACGAAAATCCATGCTGGCTGCCATCACAACAAGCGTTTGCATGATTGCTGGTCCCAGTGCACTTAAGTCACGGAGAAGTATGACGTAAGTTTCTTTTCAACGTGACAGCAATTCTTACCTGCCCAAAGACAGCCTAACGAGAGGCTTGTTGGCAGTTCCTTACTGCCTAGCCCCGATATGGGGCGGTTGTTGTTGCTGCTGCGGTCGTTGTAATGAGAGGGGTCTTGACTCTAGCTGATGTCCATTTTCCATGTAGGCAACTAGAATTCTTCTCATGTTTCTTCCCGCATTCACATCACGGTTCCAGAACTATACATTTAATGAGAACAGAGCAACAGATACACTCCTAGAAAGAAAGTCTGTCTACACTTGAGTAAACTCCACCTACCCCATATCTTACGCTTTATCTTTCTCCACCACTTTTGCTTTGTAGCATTATACACGAGACCCATATCATGGCAGAAATAAGATATATCATATATTATAAATGTGTATGAAGCTTTTGGGGAAGATCTAGTAGCTCGTGTAGCCACCATTCGCTTCAATAACTTCTCTGCATCTTTTCCCCATTGATGCGACTAGATTCTGGCAAACACTCTGCGGCATCGCGCGCCATTCTTCCAACACAGCCTCCTCCAACTGCTTTGGATTTCTAATCAAGTGCCTTCTCGGTACCAAACGGCGCTCAACTTCGTTCCAAAGATGTTCGATCGGATTCAAATCGGGGCTCTGTGCTGGCCATTTCACCATCACAGACACTCCGTTTTCTTCCTTCCATTGCCTCGCTTCCTTTCCTGTATGGCTTGAAGCGCCATCCTCTTGAAAAAGGAGATCTTGCGTGTTGTTATCGTCTAAGAATGGAAGCAGGTATCTTTCCAGGACATTAGTGTACGCGGCCTGGTTCATTCTCCCTGGAACCACAGTGATAGGGCCAACTGCAGCAGCAGTAAAGCAGGCCCAAACCATCACTGAACCACCGCCATACTTGGTTGTCCTGTTATATGTTCTTTAAGAAGTGCTTCTCCACGCTTCCGCAGCACTCGTTTCCGGCCATCGTTGCCTGAGACACGGAATCGGGATTCATCTGACCAAATGACACTTCCCCATTGTTGATCAGTCCAATTGAGGTGTTCCTTGGCCCATGCAAGTCTTTTCTCTTTGTGTTTTTCTGTTAGACTAGGTTTACGCCTTGGTCTACACGAAGAAAAACCAAGATCATGGACGGCATGACGAAATGTCGGTAGCGAGACATTTACACAAGTTGCGGAGAATTTGTAGTGATGATCAACCAAAGGGGCAAAACGATCGTGACGGATCGAGCGTTCAATG
>JNDT01001739.1:0-19583 GCA_000697055.1 Saksenaea vasiformis B4078 | reverse complement strand
CACCATCTCAACTCAAACTCATCTCACAAGATGAAATCGTATCCCTTGAAGAAGTTCAAAAAAGAGGCAAAGATTATTATACAATACAAGCCATCGTAGGACACAAGGAGATATCTAAAGGGAAATACATGTACCGAGTCCGATGGGAAGGATATAGTGAAAAAGATGACACATGGCAAACGCCAGACACTTTTAGTAGCCCAAAAACGATCTCAGACTATTGGGAGAGACTGGGTACCAGACATCCTAATGAAAGCAAAATCATACAGCAGAAAGACACAACAAAAAGAACAAATAATGCCTCAAAACAACCCGTTCGTCAAAGTAAGCGTCTGAGAAAATAAGTACAACACCATGTCAAAAAATACCCGGTCATAACTGAACCTGGAAGGGGGTAATGTGGTAAATCAACAACGGTTATGAGAGACAACTCTCTACTTATACTTTCTCAATTACATGCTATAAGAGCAGGGTCAATGGATTACAACTATCAATCGGAGTCCATAATATAGTCAGAAAGGGAAGACATTTATCCGAAGTTATAAATACTGACCCATCACAATTTCTAAATAAACACGACTCTCACGATACTTCTCGATTGTCTACATTATTGAACCTTTAAAAACCAAGTTTATAACAGATAGATACTATTTTATTGCCGTGCACATGCCCCTTTTTATATTCTATTCTGTTATCCATATTAGTAATCGGTTCGGTCCTCTGATATCAAAAGGAATCGTGTTGGTGCCTTCTTGGAGATGTATACTGTTTTGGATGAAGGCCGATGAACCAAGAGATTGCTATGTTGGGATTCCTGAGCGGTTGTGTCACTTGATGCCAAAAGAGGTAAACGAGTGTTACGATGCGACAGTTTGTGCTTCCGATCCTTTTTTTTCTTTTTTTTTTGGTGCCGTCGTCGATTCTTAAAGTTGACTTAGACAACTGAAGCATCAGACAGAAATCGACTTTCTGAAGCAGTTTAATTGTCTATGAATACAAAGATATACTTTTCGCTTGTCAGGGCGACTATACACCGTTTATCTAGTCATAAGGATACAATGCACCCAACTGAACAAAAAAGAAAAAAAAATATTAGTCTGAACTATTGTAGGCCAACCGTTAGACTTTGCATACAAAACTGATTCGGGAGAAACGTCTAGGAAAATGAAATGTCGTCTTCACTCGCCAATAGGCAAAAGCAACTAGCTCGGCATGAAGTGTCGGTTATCCAGGTGTCGAAACGGTAAAATTCGTGAAAATTTGTTATACTGTTTATTCTTTTGAAAAGGAACCAGGGACTGATATTACGAAGAATCCCTCTAAATAACCGAATTCAGCGGAGTGATGTTCGTTTTCTAATTAAGAACTGTTGTGTTCGACAAAGATGTACAGACACGTCTGTATCTGTAAAGAGATAATGAAAAAGCGTTTGAATTCCACAGAATTATCTGTACCTACTTTCCGCTATAACTCGCTATTTCACTGTTCACAGTTCAGCTATTCCTGCAACTACCTATGTGCCTTATGTCTACCGCAATAATAGCCATCTTTCTGTCGGCCACGAATGCGAACAGCTTTCCACACACGTGTCGAAAGCAGTGACCTGCCGCTTGCCAAGTAGGGCGATGTCTAATTTCTCAAATTCCCAGACATGATGCATCTACTCTGTCAAACGATGATTCACATTATTCCATAGCTCTTCAATGGGTCGTGATCGACGTGTTTGTGTTGTTTACCAGTAGGACATTAAGTTAACATGGTGATAGATGGTACAGCTCATAATTGCTTTATTAAAGCACGGCTAGAGGCATCTATTCAATGTTGAGATAAGACCACGCAGTATAAGCACGATAATTTTTGTCTAATGGAGAGCCATTTAAGAACATCAAGAAATTCCTTTATTCTTTTTATCTCAGACCTTGCGAAGCCATTTATTTATCATAAATGGATATCAACAGGACAATTACCAGGACTCTCGCTTAAATTTTATGGATGTCAGCGTTATTCTGGCAAGTCGTTAGCCAGCTTAATTTTCATCTTCCTGCAGATCAATCTGCCGAGCGCAGACAGTGATCTTATTTTTTAGGAGTTCCCTATCGTAATTGAGTACCATAATATATGTTTCTCCAGTACGAGTTGAATTCTAGCTCTAGAATCTCTTAATTGTGAAGAGGATCCGTTCTCACGACATTAATGTGCAATTTTCTACTCATCCTGCTTTCATATACTTGAGCTGATCAAATGCTGCTTGCAACGTCATGTCCTCATTTATCCGAATCTTCCAGCATAACACGAAGATCGGGGCTCATCAGAGCAATAACCTTGGTCCAGGGTCGTGGTCCAATTTATATAGTGCCTGGCCCATTGGAGCTATTTTTGTGAGTTTATCTGTTAAATTGGGTCATCGAATGGCACTGTGCAATTAAAAGAAGCTAAATTAATACAGCAGAAAAACCATTCCATGACGAGTGATCTCCCAAGCTAAATAGCTTTCATTTTACAATATTTATGCTTTTGCATCATAACTCATAACTTTCTGCACACGTTCGACAAAACGGAGTACTAAAAGTGCTAAACTTAGCTTGTGGTATAAGTTGACTGTCGTAATGTCCACCCTAGAATTGCGTTCCATATACGGTGAGCTCCTCCACTGGAGCACCAACTGAACCTTATCATCTATAACTTAGACTTATCACAGAGTTCATTAAAACAAGGTAGCACTGTGTCATAACAGTAATTGATCCATTCTATAATCCACACCTAATGCCGAGAAGAACGTTCACTAATCCTTATTTCCTATAAAAGACTGAATCGTATAAGCAGGCAGATAATCGAATTGAAATAAAGGTATCCAACAGTCTCAAATGATTCCATCCGTCTACTGTCTCAATAACCTACCCGTACATCATTAGCTGATTTACGACAGCAGAGTCTTCTTTTCTTGCTTTTAGGTTTTACGCTTGATGTATGCAGACTTGACCATATATTACTTGGTGATGACAATAAACTTCAGTGGGCAGCACCTAGAAATTCGGATCTGCTACCTCTCTGGGGCTGCTCATTGCATGAAAGCCTATGAATCCAATACCTCAGTCAGATACCCTTCTTACTAGGAAGCAGGAAATATTAGGAATAGATAAGCATCAAAGCAGCAATTAGAGCGGTAGGCAAGTGAACTCTGATTATCACGTATCGGTGATTAGACTTTCGATGATGAATATGACTGTCTACGTGTGGCAGCTATTACAACGATACTACTAGCACACTGTACATCTGTCTCCCTTGTTATCCTGTTTAGAACACAGGAACTCGTGGGTTAGGACGACTATGCAGCTGGAAAAATGTGTATAACTCGAAACTCATCTCAGATGGTGAATGACTTCTTGTGATTTAGTAAAACACATCTTCTTATAGGTCTACATAGACGTAGATAAACAAGGAAATAATGTAAAAAACTAGAGGAACCCGTTTCTTAATCGCTGTGATAAGTTATAATGTTCGGCAAAGCAAGAATAAAGAGACAGAGGATACATCCAGGGAAGATCGTTACGAATTAGTGTGTAGTGAAAGTCTATTCCGTGTCAGATTTAATATCACTAGACTGAGAGTCTTGAGAGCTTTCTGTGGTAGAAGCCTTTTCCATTGCCTGAGGTTCTTGCGAAACTACAATTGGAGCCTGCGGGACTACAGGAACATCTACGGGGTTACCGGTTTGTGGTTGCGTTGCAGCTTGGGGAACTATAGGTTCGGAAGCAGCAACTGGGGCAGCGGCAGCAGCTCTGGGACGATTTTCTGCAGGTACAGCTTGAGGTGCCGCAGGAGGTTGGGAAATCGCTGTCTTGGGATGGTCTTCCAGGAGGCCAGCAGCTTTTTCAGCAGCAGCTTGTAATAGTGCAGGGAAATTATCCTCGGGATCTGTAGATTGAGCTTGCATCATCATGTCTGCCAAAAAGTCGGGTTCGATCTGGTGGGCAAGGTGAGAGAGCCTTTTCCACTTTGACAAGATATGATGAATTCCAGGCATTTTGATGAGCGCCTGAAGAAGTGGGAAGTTCCAACGGACTATAATACAGAAATCAGCAAGTCTGAGTCATCATATTTTCCACATGGAGAAGAAACATACATGCTGCATGTGGTCTAGTGTACGTTGACGTTATAAAATCGTTAACAACCAGTGTTCCCGTAACCGTAGTATCGACGCCATCAACAAGTGCAGCAATCTTAACGCCATTAATTTTCGTATACTTTGTCGTGTAGATCGCAGGAGACGCGGATACCAATACGGATAACGCGGCGGCGACAGATAAGGTACCGACAAGCTTCATATTCGAGATAAAAAAAAAGCGCTTGAAAGGTTGGGGCACATCTAATAGCTGCTCACGACTTTATATCAAGCTAGGTTCGTTGTTTTGTGATTTGGTCCGACGCCATACCGCGCGCTCTGAAGAAATAAATTCATAAGAGAACTAGAAAGCAGCAGAAATATGATGATGGAACAAAACTAAAAGAATCTTCAGGTTACTTTGGTCGGAACGCTCGTAGCATTGCGTTGCCAGTTCGGTCCTGAACTTTTCTCCTTTCTCTACAAGTATCGCTACAAAATATAGAATAGAGACTTGACAAGATCATGGTACCGTTAGTCACAACAAAACAGTGCAGTCTGCGTGCATGTGTACATTATATCTGATCTGACGCAGGCTTTCTTCAAAATATTACAAGACATGGAAGTAGGAATTTGAGCTTTCCCGTTTATGGAAATAACGCAAGAATGGGCAATGCATCCATCTAAACAGATGCATTCGGTAATGAAGTACAATTCACTGTATATAATACACTATTTGTGTATTTAAAATCCTGACGTATGGTTAATTTTCGCTGTTTTTATTGTGTGCTTTTAAGGTGTTCCTTCTCTTTCCTCACTAGAAAAGTCGGCATATCAGTGATTATTGGGTTATCAGAGGCATTTATAAATAAACAACCAAGTGTAAACATAAAGGTGACTTTTTGTAATGGACAGAGATACTTTAGGAGATAAATGCCGCTCTTGCGAATAGATGAAAAATTTTTCTTAGAGCTCGCGTTGCTAAGCGAGTAATGAATGAGCTCAAGGATTACTGCATGCAACCCTAGTGTTGGTATCGTCAGCTTACATATCATGGTACAGAGATCAAAATTGGAATAACGCAAGGTATACAGGGTCCACTTCATAACGTAGCATGCAGAAAAGCAATGTAAGCTAAAATTATAGCAGCGTGCTCTTGTCTTTTTTTTTTTTTTGGGAAGCAAGCTACATCTAGTGTGCTTTAACAGTAATGTATAATAGTATTCATGGTGGTAAGTTAAAAACAAGAA
This sequence comes from Saksenaea vasiformis B4078, assembly GCA_000697055.1. Classification (NCBI taxonomy): domain Eukaryota; kingdom Fungi; phylum Mucoromycota; class Mucoromycetes; order Mucorales; family Saksenaeaceae; genus Saksenaea; species Saksenaea vasiformis. Next base: position 14,231 of record JNDT01001739.1, on the reverse strand, counting down.
TGAAACAAACTAAAATAATCGATCGAGTAAATCCTGCAAATCCGTTCTCATCCACAGCTCTGCTTTAGTATGGAGATGGAGAGACCGGTTCCGGTTCCGTTTCGCTGTTGTCATCATCATCCAGAAGGCTTCCTATCATAGACACGAGTTCATTCGCACCAAATAACTGGGACAGATCAATTGAATCCTCCTCGAGATCGTCATCTTCTTCCACATCCCCCTCGAGATCAGTGTAAGGAGCAGAGCTAAGCAGAGATAAAGCCTGCTCTGCAGCTGTCTGGAGAAGGTCTGGGAAGTTATCGTTGGAATCCAGCGATTGCGCTTGCATCATCAACTCAGCCATAAATCCAGGATCAACTCTGTGGGCAACCTTTGAAAACTTGGGAATCTTAGATATGATATGGTGAATGACTGGCATATTCATGAACGCTCTGAGGAAAGGGAAGTTCCAACGGACTACATATTTTCATGGTAAGCTATAGGAACGAAGGTTTTTTCGAACAAGTTAAAACGTTACATGCTGGATGGATTCTCGTATAGGTAGACAATCCTCTGCCGGTTACGGTGAACCTGCCTGTAGTCGTGGCACGGGCACCTTCGACAAGCTCAACCATGGTGACACCATTGTTAACGATTGTGTGTGTTGCGTAGATTCTTGGATTGTGGGGGACAAAGGCAGAGACAGCGGCAGTAAGAAAAAGAATACCAAGGACTTTCATTCTTCCGATTAGGGAAACAGGGAAAAACGTAGAATAAGTGAACAGGCACGTAGCAGGTCTGGCGCTTTATATAAATCAAGATTGTCATTATTATTCGAGCGAATCAAAGGTATGCTGAAGAATGGTACAAAACAGGCAGGAGGCGTTCCTGCCTAGGGTGTCCGTCATCATGATTGCCTTTCTACTGCAGCAAGCTTTTCGCTGTTTCTCAGTTGATTCTTTTTTGGGCGGGAATGTTTTCATTTCTTGACAACAGGCCCGTCACCGGCTTAAACAAGCCTCTTTCAAGCAACTGAATTCTCAACGGATGCATATCTCCTTTGAACTTTGTGTTACATTTTATTTCGAACTATCTATTATCCGCATCCTTCAGTTTCAACTATGCGCTTTCCAGTTCGTCACCATACTGTGTGTATACAACCGCAGAAAATGTTTGCAGCTCCTTGATATAAGCAAACGCCTAATAATGTCATTAGATTTCTGTTTTTGGTTCCTGACTTTGATCCATTACGTTCAAATACTCATTGCCAGCAATGACAAGATGCGCCTGTCGGCTAATAGTTGGCAAGAGATTCGCCAATGTCATCTTCTTCTCGGTGCGCCGAGCTTCTTCTTCCGTAATCTCCGTGATTTTCGCTGTCATAGGTTCAGCAAAATCGGGGTATTGCAGTAACGATTTCGCGAAAGCGTTCTGATCAAAAATCATAAACACTTCATCCAGACAACGTGAAAGAACCGATACAAAATCAGGACTACAGGATAATCGTATTAGTATTACTCAGCCGCATGGATTTTAATTCTTTCACCTGTCGATAAAATCCTTGGTCTCGTCCACCCATTTTCGAAACGTCACATTTGTTGCATTGTCTCCTTTCTGGTCAACATCAGTAAATCCTGCCTCCTTTAGACATAATATCTCATCTTCGCGAGTTTCAGGTAACATCCACGTCCGGAATCTAAAAGACTTTCAGTGAAAATGATTCGTTGTACTACGCGGTTTTTTACCTGACTGGCGTCTCTCCGTCTTCTTCGTACTCGACCCGTGTTCGGAGATTATACATGAGCTCTTTCGTCTGCTGGTAAGACATAGAATTTTTCAACGGGATGCTGAAGATGACAAGTCAACACTTTCTGCTTAAGTTTGTTCAGACTATACCCTCCAATGACTTCATCTACTGCTGCTTTGACTCGCGCAGAACATTCTCGCCAACCACGGTGAAGCAGCCACCAGCTAATACTCAAAAACATTCTTTCAGCATCGGGATCCAAGAATCCAGCATCTGGTGTGTCATCTTGTAGCTGAATCGTTGGCTCGCTGCGATCAAGAACTGAGACAGATCGCACATAAGTGAATCGACCCAGTAGATTAAGCTGCACGTGCGTCAGCAGTGTCAGAAGGGTAACGGAGTATATAGATGTCAAAGTCCGTGTAAAGCCTAGTTTGCTGTTAGTCTCCTGTTTAGCAAGTTGAAGAAGAAAGTCTCACTCATTGTCTTGATGTCTTCCCATAGTAGATATTTCGCTCTTTTGTCAAGGATACCGGCCACTGCATTCTGAGTGCTGCTATCATCGGAATGGACGGAAGTCGAAAGGCTTCCAACGCTGGATTCTAAGAGAGATACGGGTTTCTCCTCTGCCATTGGCGTTCTCTCAGCTTTATTCTCTAACTGCTCCGTTTCAGTTGCTGGTTGAGGGTTGTCGTGCGCTTCTGTCGTCGTCTCCGATCTTACTACATTGGAGGTATTTTCTTGGCCCTTTTGTTGTTCATCGGGTACGTTTTCCATTTTCAGTTCCCTTCTTTTCTTTTCCTCTTGTTTCTCCAATTTACGGGACTCCTGTAATTTGGCCCATGCCGCTTCAACTTTCATTTCACCCAACACCTGTTCACCCAACGTAGGCAATAAAGCAATCACAGTAAAGACGCAATCACTTTGATTCTGCTGGAAACGGCGTTTCAGGCTAATTCTCGAAATGAGCACCACTCGTGACAGGTGGCTACCGCACTTACTTTTCCTTCGCTTGTCGTTTAGTCGATTCCTTCTCCTGAAATTCGCGTATCTTGTTTGCTGCATAACGTCCCACAATGTAACTTCCACCTGCGATCGTAGCGGATATCAAAAGACCTTTACGGTGTCGCTTGGTGTAATCTTTGAGGGAAGAGAAGATAGTCATCAAAGAAAGATATGTACGTAACACGACTTGGATTTTTTTTTATCGAAATGATTTCTATCCATCACGTGTCAAAATGAACCGCTCACAAAAATCCATCTGCGCAAAAGACTACTGCTTCTCAGCGCAAGATCCATGTGTTGGTCGAATAAATTTTGCGTCTGTCAGGGGAAGAAGCTGATGTAATAGAGTATTGCGTTGTCAGATAATGACTGCATATTTAATTCCTTCACTAGCGCAGACTTGGATCTTCATGGATGCATAATTTATGTAGAGTAGTGTAACTAGCATTCAATGAGCAGTACGAAACAAATCAGAAGCTGTCAATAGCATTAACTCTATAGACGGAAGAAAAAAAAATTGACAATGCGGATCTCAGATGGATAGAGGGTGCAATTAAACCTCGTATTGCAGCCTAAGTGGGCAAATGAAGCTGTAGAAGAGTCAAAACCGCAAAACCAATTTCAACGTGAAGCTAATGGAAGTGCAGCAAAACGGAATCATGGAGAGATGCTATATGCGCGCTTGGTAGGAGAAAAATGGGAACGCCCAGACGTAAAGATGAAATGCTCTGCAGTAGCAGAAGTAGTAAAATTTCTATGACATATGTGTCATTCTTTTTTGGGGTGCGTTGATGGGGTAAATCCTTAAATTAGTGTGCAATTTTCACGCGGGTCATTATTCACTTACCCCATATCATCTACAGTGTCTTTGTTCCGCATTGTGTTGGCGCAATTCTATAATGTATTACCAGAGGCATATGTGTACCAATCTGACTATAAGCTAGACATCGGTAACAGAAGTTCTGAGGAGCAGCTGTCCCTGTAAGTGACAATCTCCTTGGCTAACGAACTGTGGGTGATCTACAGCTGATAATGGCAGTCAGTTTCTGGTTTAACTTTCGAGCGACTGAGACATATATGGTACGATGTATATAGTGGTGATGTTCAGTTGTAAGTCGACCGCATCGCAATAATTCAACAATACAGAACAGATATTGGACAGAGGGATCGTTCTTTTTGTTTATTCTACTATAGATACGGATGTATGGAATTTCGAAGAGATGGAAAAAAATTATAGGCAAGACAGACGAAAAAGGATGTAAGACTCGCACGCAATCTACTGAATCACGTTCACGTTACCCTAAACAAATCTTGCGTACGTGAAGAGTCCAATTCGTGCGAAGGAAAAATTGAACGTGCATGATTACTTCACCAACTTCTCGTCAGATTAACTTATATGAACTGGGGGCCTCACATGGACAGGAAATCTACTGGAGCAGCATAAAAAATAGTTCGTGATTATTAAGTGGTATAAGCATAGCATTGAATGAACGTAAAAAGACATGCTTCAAAGTGCAGAGTTCGTCTGGAAGTAACTCCAAATAATTTGGAACGGACGCAAAATAAATAGGAAAACTCACATAATTCCATGTCAAATTCGAACTGTTTGTCGCTGGCTCCAAAAAAGCTCATATTGGGAGGCGCTTCTCTGTGTTCACTGCTTCAGTAACGTTGCCACGCCCAGCATCATTTACCTTCCACGAAATATCGCCAGATGTTGTATCACTTCAAGTCCTACGCAGCACGTATATCTTCAACATGAGCCCTTGCTGCCAGAATAATACCCATGTCGCTTACGCCTCGCTACAACGCAGGGCGGATCTCCGCATCAATGCGAAATTCCTTTGGGGAAAAAAAGCCACTATCTAAGTCTTATTCCATTTGCTAGCCATAAACGAGTGTTTACATCCTTCCCCATCGACACGTCTCCAGGAAGTCGCTAGAGCATATCGCGCATCAGACCCGAGCATATAGCTTAGTGATCCTTTACAAGTTTATTCTCAAATGTAGCAGGATAGTTAACAAAAGTTTCTTTGTGTATAACCATTCTGTCCAATCCTATGCTTTGTTCTAGGTCATCGTCTGAATCTGCGATGTGGTGTGATGTAGACCCTCATTCCCAGCTTCTTCATCCTCCGGATTAGAAACATAATCTATACAAAATCTCTGTCCGCGGAGGATCAAGTTAATGCGAAACATGTATACGTTTATTACCAATTCATGTACTAACCGTTGTGAAGTGCTATTTTTTCGCTCTAAGGACGATCTCACTCGCTACTTTTTTTTATCAAAAACACCGTTGTGAACATTTATATTAGTTTTATCCTCTTTATTTTCCTATTCTCTTATCTTTATTTTTGTCATTGCATATGTATTAACAGAAGAAATAACAAGGATCAGGATAACAAAAGTACAACGCGCATAAAGAAACCACCAGAGAATACACACAGAACGATTGCCGCCATACAAATTAAAGACCGCTAATTACATGCTCTCAACCATCATGAAAGAAAAGTCTCCGTAGCAACCCGGGTAAATCGAAAACGAAGCAACACGGGTAAATTGAAAACGAAGCACCTCAGGTTTACCGAAAACGAAGCAACTCAGGTTTACTGAACATCAAGCGTTTAGTTTTCTTATCTCCCCTCAACTTTTATTTCCTTTCTTGTATCGATCTATTTTGTATAAATACCCCCTCATTTCAATGAATAAAATATCCGGTTATCAGAACACAATTTTCTCTTGGTCTACTCTAGCCATCACTAAAGGTCTTTTCCAAAGGTTATCTACAAGCCGCCTTTTATTGCTCTGCCTCCGTTGGTTATTCTCAAGAAACCACCGTTAACCAGAATCTGCCAATTCTTTTCTTTTTCTTTTTCTCTATTTTTTTTACCCGATTGATTTACAAGCGACGCTGATTCCGCTATCTCTTTTTATTTTCTTTTACATTTTCTTTTTCTCTATTTTTTTTACCCGATTGATTTACAAGCGACGCTGATTCCGCTATCTCTTTTTATTTTCTTTTACATTTTCTTTTACATTTTCTTTTACATTTTCTTTTACATTTTCTCTTCTCTTTACCGAAATCCTATATTTCTTCCGATCCAACTCGCTGATCACCCGAGAAGTATCTCTATTTCATCTTCATACATCTCTAATTGATAGACTCAATACGAGAACAAAGGAAACCATACCAACGATTTTACTAACGATCATACTCTTTCTCAAACAGATCTCTTTATATATTGTCGATCCAGACAACAGTTACTCTATTTTATCTTATCTTTTCTTTTCCTCAAGATTTACCGCTTATCCAAGTCTTGGTGTTTGACTCAAATCCACACCTGGTGCTCACACAAACCGAACTCTTTTTATCTACCGAAGCTACTTTTTTCTGTATTTTACCAGCTATCTCTGTCATCAAGTTTACGCTTAGGCACTACCTGGAAACATCTCTACTTATACCGACAAGTCAAAAATACAGCGTAACACCGTATATGCAATCCTTTCTTGACATGAATTCGAATCTACACGGAAGCACAGTTTATATAGATTAGCAAAAAAAAAAAGTTCAGTAATGGCGCGTATATATCAACGGTATAAAAGCCCCGGTTATATATTGTCGTATCTGTACATTTTTGGCATATGCAACTGTTCCAAATAAACGGTTATATTTACCGCTACATTGAATTCGGTTATCTAGAGGAGCTCTTAGTGATACTAGTTTCTGGTTTTTCAGAGGAGTAAGTGCATAAACGAGTCTCATGAACGGGCCATTCCCGCCCAATAAATAGCACGTGATATAGTGTGCCAAGCGCCAGCATATACGTAAATCGACTATATTCCTAGTGATATGCATGAATGCAAATTTATGCAGAGAGAATTACAGCAGCCTCTCGGTTTATAGATATAATTCATGCGCAAAGTTGCCATTCTTAGATCAAATATATCCTCTAAGCAGGAAATCTTTTAGACTGTTACTGTCGGGATACGTTTTTAAATTTTGAAACTCGCATTAGATCTATCGGGACTGTCAATGCCTCGTAGAAACGGTGACAACTAAGGACCTTTTCAAGTGCTCAACAGTAATGCCAACTTATGAGAATGTTGATGTGGAGCAGACAGCAGCTATTGACAAGGAACAGATATTGGCAGAACCTCAAGTGAATCTGGACGAGATCTACGATAAAGACATCCCTCTTGATCGGTTCAACTTGCACCAAGAGAATGAACTTCAAGAAATTTATGCAGAGACACACAGAGACGATATTATTGAGATTATGTTGCTAAGTGATAAAAAGGTGATTTATCCGCTTATTTCACAATTCATCTACTTTTTAACCTTTATTTCTCCCAGCGGTGTAATAAAATAAAAATGAACTTACTGCAATGTTGTAGTGATTGAGGTGATGGACTATGTGATTTTTGACTAAGAGTACCGGCTCTATGGATAATGGAAAACTATAGGCAGGCTAATATTCTCGCATTAGCCACATGACACATTGTGCGTGCGCCTTATTACCTGTGAATAGCGAGAAGATGAAAACAGGACAAACTATAAGACACACTATTGAGGTTTATCATGTTATAAGCAGTAGTAAGGAGCAGCACATCTCTCGCGGTACTATCGCAAACTGCTCTATAAATGTAGATCATATAAGTGAGATCTCGCAACCTCAGATCATGAGTTCCGTAATAGGATTCGCTAGCACTTCGAGAAGGAAGGGTTTAGAATGTCTCTTCCTGACAGATGTCTTGCTAACTGGCAGCGTCAAAAGCGTCTGCGGTTTCTTCTTCCGGAATCAAAAAAGAAAAAAGACTAAACGCGCATCTTCTGATCTGCAATGCACCTTACTAAGAGATATTAAAGACTATCATTGCACGATGCATAGCTGACTAGATCGTAGGTCCCTTCTTGCATCTTCATGCTTTGTTATAATTTGAGCGGTATTGCGCTCGCTGCGAAAAAGGAAAAGTTGGTACACATATGTTCTTAGCGACACCTTCTGATGACAAATTTTGCCGACAGTCACCTTCCTTCGCATCAACTTCTTTACCTTTCAGAAAGGTCAATAATCTCGGTCTTGTTAACTTGTCCTTTTCCTAACGAACTATACCTGCACTGCAACTAGACAATATTACATATACAATTATTTTTGCTAGACTTTACAACTGCGCATATATTGTTACAATTGTGGCGGCCATTACAGATGCATTATTTGACAATGTTCTCAGAAAACGCATGGACGTCCAGTGTAACTAAGTTTTTGACAGTTATTTGATATAGAAGCATGCTTGGTGTTAGACTCTTCCATAACCGCTTATCAGTGGCGTGAAATGCTGCTCTTTATAATACGTTACAAAGCTAATATCTCGTAAATTACGCCGAAGTTCTACAGATCTGCTATATTAAGCATAACAAAAGAGGCCGTATGCAAATGCAAGTCTTAGCAAAAACGATGGATACTCATCGCAGTTTAAAGTATATACAGTTATATAACTACAATAAGAAACGTTCACCAGAAGAAAGTCATAGAGATTGGACATCACAGAGGTGAACAATGGCAATGTAGAATAAGCTGAAAATTCTGCTTAAGATACTGGCATAAATCAGCGGGGGGAAGCATCGTCAAAATTTATACGCTATCTACCGGAATAATTTGAAAATATGGTAATTACTGGATATATACTTGTATTGTGTTATCACGTCAAACAAAAGTCAATATGCTTGCCCATCTCTTTCTGAATTGCACAACAGGAGATGCAATTGCAATATAATATATCATTAATAGACATTACGTAGGGCAACGGTAATAATGACATGAAATCACCAGACGACACCAAGATGACCTAACCGAATGTTGGATTTTTTTCCCGTTAGTTATAACTCATTAGCTACGTTGCGTGTCTGATACACAACATTGCGTTGTAGATCTTACATGCATCACTTTTTGTTTGGAATTACATTATGTTTATCTACAATGCTGGTAGATACTCTAGATGTCATTTAGCACACAATTCCTATGTATTACGTGGCATATTATGTTTTACATCACAATTCGGAACGATGTATCGGGAATCATTACAAGGAACCACTAAAACCCACGAATTGAGAAGTAGTCTAATTGATTTTGAAGCTAGCCAACCGAAGAAACTGCATGTTTCCAAGTTTTTTAAAAGAAAAAAGCAAATGACGAGCATCTGCTTAAATGCGTACTGATGCAGAAAATTAATAAAAGGTTGGGAAAGTCATTGGTACACTACCATTGTAAACCAATTGATATATAATAAAGCTGTCAAACTGACACTCGCAAAGTTTGAACCAATGATACAATTCCTTCTATATATTCTGCTCCTGTCGCTTGTCCACTGCATAGTGGCAAAACTTCGCACATTTGAACTCGAAATTTCGCGAAGGCATCTCAATCCGGATTGTTACAATGAGTCTTACCCGGTCATCGTTGTTAATGGCCAGTACCCAGGTCCTCCCCTCCGTGTTGTTAAGGACGACGAGGTGCATGTAATTGTCCGCAATAATGCCGACGAGTTTACTACAATACATTACCACGGGATATTTCAGATTGGAACAGTCGAGGCCGACGGTATGCCCAACATAACGCAAGCTGCAATTGCCCCTGGTGAAGTGTACCATCAAAATTTCAAAGTGATTGGGCAAGCAGGCACATACTTCTACCATGCGCATGTTGGCCTTCAAGATGGGTCAGCTCAGGGTCCCCTTATCGTATACGAATCGGAGGAAGCCTGGCCAGACAAATCGAAAAACAAGTTACGGGATGGACCATACGAATACGACGATGAACGTGTTCTCATGGTAGGCGAATGGTGGCATCAGAATGTAGATGAACGCCTTCGATATTATACGGGACCAAATTTCAACGGCGTAGTGGCTGCAGACAGCTATCTAATAAACGGTCGCACCATGTACGACCCCTTCGCTGAAAATGACGCTTGTGAAGGACTATCGGCGATTGACGTCTACCCTGGAAAAGTCTACCGATTGCGAGTGATTGGAGGAGTAACGTTTGCTTCCCTTGGTCTTTCTATTGCAGAGCATAATATGACAATTATCGAAGTAGATGGGAATCTTGTTGCTCCATATCAAACGTCTTTCCTAGACATCTCATCTGGACAGCGTTTTTCCGTTTTAATCTCAACAGGCCACGCTGCAGAGAGTTACTATATCAACACGGTCAATTATCTTCATTATACCAAAACAAACGGCAAAGCTATTCTTCGATATGTTACAGACAACTATCGAGGCCGAGAAAAGGACGATAACGGAACCAATGAGTGCCATGATACAGAGCATGTGTCTACTTCTGATATTTTTAGACCTACAGCAAAAGCAGCGACAGTATCCGCGCTTCCTATCGTACCTCCAACTTTTTCTCAATGGTTGTTTCCTTATCTTGCACCACTGAAGGGCAACAGATATGATTTTGGAGAAGAACCCGATCGTACAATCATTATTACACCAATCGAACGAGTGGTGTCTCCAGGAAACACGACGCGTTGGTATATTAGTAGCCATGAGCCTCCGGTATGGGAAGAACCGCTGATCGACCAGCTTGCTCGCCATAAGCATCCTTGGTTAAACACTACGGCAATTAAGCTTAATCGACTAGGACTGGGAGATGGTTACGATCCAATTTTTAAGACATACCCAATGAAAAAAGGCGAAGTTATCGATGTAGTGATTCAAACGAGCAGATTATTGGATGGCCCATGCGCAGGGCATCCATGGCATACCCACGGCATGATACACTATGCTATTGCCAACGGACCTGGAAAATACATTCATGGGCGTGACAAACATCTTCGGACATATCCTACTCCCATACCCAAAGATGTAACATTTGTTTATGGTGTGGATCCCGTACCAGACGGTGTCCCTATAGGTGGATCGTGTACTTGGACAAAGATACGTTTATTAGTGGTAAGTTTAATCCTGCAAACTGTACATGTACATTAATGTTACCTCCAATAATAGGAGAACCCGGGTTTATGGGCTTTCCATTGCCACATTTCAGCTCATATGAACCAAGGAATGTTGACTGTCCTAGAAGTATCCCCAGATCGAATCAAGAGAGACTGACCGCTGTGCGTGAAACTTGATATTATTTTTTTGATCCTTGTCTTTCCATTGTCTCTTCAGCCTCACAACCACCAATATGTATTAATATAGACTTTCCATTGTATTCACCTATTAAAAGATCCTGTTGTTTAAAACCTATTACACGTAATATAGTTTCAAAATGCAAACGTGTCATCTTCTTGGATACTAGAGTGGTGTTGGCAGATTTGCATTATCTTCTAAGAGTGGGGACGTTATCTCTCTCCCAACGGCTGTGTTCTAATATTATCGGGAAAGAGGCTGTCAACGACGAACGCCGCTAACACGGACATTTGCACAAGCTAAGATTTGAAACTGCAAAATTCTATCTGAATTTATTTCATTTGGTAAGAATAAGAAATGGGTGTCGTCAATATGTACGATTTAAATTTCATTGGTCTGAAAACGATAGAAGTGCTGCTGTGAAAACACTATTTCAGCATACGGTAATAACATAGAAGGCCTTCGACTGTGCTCAATGCGTAGAAAAGAAATAGCAACTTGAAAGAATTGCAGTGGTGTTGCAAAAATCGTGGCAAGGAAACGTTGTGTACGTCATTACCTTATGATGAGCCCTCGCATATATATGTTTTGAACTCATCGTAAAACATTTCCATGCCTTGTATTAAGGCATACAGAACCCTGTCACTAATGCAATGAATCATCTCAACGTCAAAAAGACGTACTGCTTTCGCTGGGACATTTTCCTTTCTTAAGAGCTTTCTAATAGGGTACCTGTGGTGTGGGTAGAGTGAAAAAGATAAAAAAAATAGAGAAAAAGAATTAATTCTATAGACAAAAGAAATCGGAATAAGAGACATTTATAAGAACAGTTGTTGAGTAGAATTTGTCCTCTTATATCCTCTATTCTTGTTCTGTTTTAGTTATCTCATTTAGTTAGATAATACTGGCTTCAAATATATAGAACTTATGTTATATTCTTCAATCACTTGAGACCTTAGATGTCATGATCGGCACTGGGGTATAGGGCTCACAGACGGTGTCTGGATAGCTCTAATTTCTCATTAACACGTCGTTCCAAAGCGTGACTCGTAAGACCTAACTCAAATACTTACTCGTCAAACGAGTGACCAGATAGCAGTGACTCACTGCTGAGCTGTCCGAGACAGCGCTTCGGGACGAGACGTCACTGGCATCCGGATTCAACGTAACTGGCAAGTATCTCACGCATGTTACGGCCGGCGTTAACGTCTCTGTTCCAAAACTAATGTAATGTTAGAGACTTAGCATATCCTACTAATCGTATTACTTACCAAAGGTGTCATCTCTCCTTGTCTATCATATACGCACTGGGGACACTGCCGAATGGGATAGACGATATTCCGAAAATCGGTTGGGGCTATTAAGGCGGTTAGCCAGAGACAGTGTACCAAGACTGTACCTAGTTGACGCCTGTCAGGGCATTCGCATGTAGCGTGCAATAGTTGATCGTTTTCGTCGAGACAGTATTGCCGCTTTCATTGTTCGGGCGCTTGCTTAGGTACTTTTTTCTAATGAACGATTTCTAATGTTTAGACTTTCGTTGTGTTTGGTCGCATATTATACATACTTGTGGTTGCAAATGCGTAGGTTAGGATCACGCAGCTGGACAGTATCGTTATGACAGACGCTACAGACCCTGCTGGTCTTATACTCATCTACACATATCACTGGGCATCGCCGAGCTAAGAATTTGCGAAACGTCTACATACATCAATGAATTTAGCTTTTGTCCAGAGAAAAACAAGATACACATGCCCTCAGGTGCTTATAGTCCTCTTGCAGGAAATGGGACAGCTTTAGTTTACGCACAAACGAATAATCACGACTAGGCAGGTCGGATAGAGGGCTATGCTGATATCCATATCGTCTCCGACGGCGAGGTGGTTCCTGAACCTCCTCCTCCATGATAAAGGCAAAAACGACAAAGTAAGAGAATGAGGACTGAAATGTGGTGGTCATCCCTATCTTATACTTCACAATACAAAGAAATCACTGTCGTTGATCTATCACCAGATCTCTTAAGAACCATACCTAATCCGACCGGCATCTTTTGGAGCCATAGCTTGTGCAACAGCAAAACCCCTAAACCTTATTGATCTCCAAGCCACGAAATTTGATGTGGCTCCTAAGAAAAGGATCTACCACACCGTAGATGTTCAATCTATCGCACCATAAGATCAGACATGTTTAGGTCACGTTTTATTCAAGTCAGACATCAGCACGTCTCTTCATCTGCAGACCAACCTTCACATGAAATTAGTACCAGAGAAAACGGATAGAACTGCTTTGAGACCGTTTACACAGATTTATTCAAAATCTCTGTGTTGTCTTTTCCAACTGTATCTAAGTATTATATCTATACTAACTGAAGCTAGACAGGCGCTGTTTTTCTTCTCGATAATAAGTCATGATGATTTGACTGGCAGTTTCCTTTCTAGGCATAAATCCGGATTTATGCACATTCGTTATTCATTGTCCAAGACCACCAGAAACATGAGTGATGAGAAATTTGGAGACATACTTTGGGACCTACGGATTACGTTTAGTCAAACAAAGTAGAGATAACTTACTTACTATCTTACGCACTCTATGACTATGATCAGTGTTGAGAATTGTCACTGGCATTGTACTCGTATGCGGATAATGGTCAATCGAACGCAATTCCACGCAATTATTGTACATATTCGTTAAACGCTTCGCACTTGGAAATGTGCCGTCGTAACCGTTTCTATCTCCAAACAAGGAAAACATTGGATTTGCTATCCTCATTATATTAGAAACTCCATCCAAACTCCCCGCTGTTCTTCTGCCACAATTCGTTTGGAATTACGTGGGAAACGACGTTAGCTAAGCCATAACAGGGAAAATGTCGTGTCGAGTAGTACAAGGTCCAAATAAAGAGATGCGTACTACACGACATACTCATTAGAAAACCAGCTAACAAATATCAGCAAGATATATCGTAACAGGCGATGATGCTCACTGATGGTTCGAGAAAATGGACCAGGTCCTATTCCGGAATGGAAGCAGCTACGCATCATATTCATCAACTCTCGAGATACTGCTCCGCGGTGAGAAAGTATTGCAGAAAATTCTTCGGATAAGGGGCGCGGTAGATTTTTGATAATTTCATTGTCATGTCCCAAGTATGATCGACTGCACCGTTTGCATTGATATCTATACGACATGATATAGAAATTGTCGTGCACATCGAAAACTTTCTTGCAATTGGTCTGTCTGCCCAGCCACGTACGCGAAAACCTCCAGAGCATTGAGGGCACTTGAAATCCTTGATGAGCAGATGGACTAGCCACACAAATACGCGAGGATAGTAAAGCGGTGAGGGGTCCAATCTTGTTTGGC
>JNDT01001738.1:0-18887 GCA_000697055.1 Saksenaea vasiformis B4078 | reverse complement strand
CCTTTGGCAAAAATATGCCATCGCAAATTTTGATGACGCTGCCGAAAAAGCACAGAAAGAAATTGACGAACAAGTGCAGGCGAAAGAACAAGGCTGCAGCATGGATACTACTGAAAACAATGAAAGCGAGGACGAAGAGGACGCGATCCGGGCATGCTCGGTTCGATTATCTGGAATCTTACGAGGTGATCTGGATGATGAAGTGAAGCAAGTGTTTCTCGATACCATAACTGCCACATCCGAACAGGTGACGGACTACGCTGCTGAACTTGGGGCAGCAGTACATGCAACCATGCTAAACTACGCTGCCAGTACCGTAATATTGGATCCGCATTCAAAGCAAGCTTGTTATCAGGAGGACAGCCCAGAGATGTTTAACGTTTTGAAAGTTATTCACAAAGGATCAGTCCGCAATCCAGAAGCTCTGAACTCAAATTTGACAATACCAGTGGCGCCACTGGCTGACAATGTGTCGAGATATCTGAAGGCTTTGCCACAGAAGAGCAATGATGAATTCAGCAACCTCTTCAGCGAAGCCCATTTGCAATTTATCCATTCGAGCTGTTTCGGAAGGCAGAGTTATAAAGCTAGTGAGAAAACCCTCTGGTCCGCGCTGCAACACCCAATGTTGAAAGATTTACCAAAACCACCTACCGGCTTAAGCACCACAATGCACTTTCAGCTGAAGCAATACGCCACCAATCTACAAAACATGTGGGCAGGCGGTTTGTTTTATAAATCGATCAACCATCTCCTCCGTATACTTCTTAAACTAAACCTTGCCCCTGAAAGAGAGCGAAAAGTCCGTCAGATTGCCGAGAAAAAAACAAAAGAGATAGAAAAGCAACGGGAGGAGAGTATCAAACCAATGAAGAGGAAAAAGGAATGGCATCGGCGTCAGATCAAAGGACGAATAAAACAAGAACGCAAGAATTTAAGACGCCTGAAGAAATGGCTGGAGGTGGAAACGGATCAAAATCAAAGGATTAAACTGTTGCGACGTGAGAAATCGTGCACAGATGCGATTACAAGATTGCAATCACGCACGAGAGAGGAATACATGCCCAAGAAAGGTGAAAATCCACAGTCTCGGAAGGATGAAGAGGTGAGCGCAATATCCGATGTCATCGACATATTAACAGATCAAACGTCATGTAGCCTGAATGTGAAGTAACTGAGTTGGATATCCCTGTGGATATAGGTGGAATAGACGATGAAGGAGTATATGAGGCAATTGAGATGGCAATCGAAGAGATGCAAGAGGAATCAGAAGACATTCAGGCGAATGACGCGAAGAAAGAGCCCAGCAGAAGGAGGTTGATACGAATTCAAGCTATTGCAAAGAAACTGTTGCTATCAGCAGATATTGAAGGAAAAGTGAATGACGCTGATGTCTCGGTGTTGTGGAACGATGATGATAACAAGCTCCAGAAGTTCGAGATAGATACCGTCGTTCAGATTACGAATGCGCTAAGACCATATATACCGAAAGGACGATCAAGTACTGCAATTGCCTTGCGTGTTCGGTTTGTTTTGTTATCGAATACCGTTCTCCATGCTACTGGATACAGTAAATTCACTGCTAACATCTGCCCAGCGATCAGCCCTGCCTCAATCCATGCATTGCCTCTCGATGCGGCGTCCATATATGAACTCTTTGGTTCGACTTCCGCAAAATTCGACTTATACACAGAAGATGGAAGCGCGATTGCAAATATTAGGCAAGCTCGAACGAACACAGCCGCCGTAATCGGCTCCTTCTTTGATCAAGACAAAATCACTCGTATTTGCAGTGCTCGCGGTTTGGAACCACTGTGGCGAGTAACTGTTACGCCCCAACAAATGGCGATGATTGATGTGAACGTTCAAAAAGGAAGGAACATAACTGTATTTCATTATGAACAAAGAAGGAAGAACGCAAAATGGAAGAATACGGACGATGGAAACAGTTTCTTTGAGAATGAATCAGACCGAGATATTCCAACCGTTACAACGTTCCTGGAAGATGCAAAATGTAAGGTCAAAGTTCTGGAGTGGCAGAAGGCAATCAAAAAAGACGTTACAGCAGGCAGAAAATGTTGTCCAAAATCGGACAGAAGAGCATCAACGGAGAAAAGATGCTATCCAAAGGAAAATCCGGGACAAACGTAAGCGCCACAAAATAAATATCAGCGATGCAAGGACGAAGGAAAAGCAAAGCGAGAGCTACAAAGATTTGAAGACGTCGAAATTGGAGCGCGCAGAGAAACAACATAATTTAAGCAAGATACGGTCGGAATTGGCACATCAGCGAAGGCGGCGATATGTATGTCAGAAGGTAGCTAAAGGATATCGCATGCACCAGTCAATCAACCGAATTAAATCAAACTATAGCAACTGGATGGTCTCAAGAAGAAGCAAAAGGGAAAGGAAAAGGAGTCAGAGGGAGACAATGAAGAGGAGGAGGTAAAGATGTGTAAGGTTACAAGTTGGAATCGCCCAGGTTGCGAAGCCAGTACACAGTTCCTTGACATCACAGAGCTGGATCGGCAAGTCAGCCAGGATCACAAGAAAGCTATTACCTTTGCCGGGACGGATTATGGGTTGAGGGTTCTGGCGACAACTGTCCCTCTTACAATGGAACGCGCTCGCTTACACTTCAACTTACGCAATCGCCAATTGGACGATACCCAGATACCAATATCCATTCCTGAAGAAATGTCCAGACTCCCAAAACCAATGCGGATCACGGCGGGATATCTGGAAGAAAAAACCTTTTCCAGGAAGTTTCGCAAAAAAAAGAGAAAGGAGGAACAGGGTATAATAATGCAGTCAGTGAATTCAGGGTCTCACTTCATATTAGAACGATTCAGAAGTTAAGACCGCGGAAAAAAAATTGCAGGAAAGTTCGTCGGGTTTAGCAATCACTGTAGAACAGGTTTTAGAGTCGCAAGAGGTACTATCCTCGTTTTTGTCCTCTACTTTGACCATTCAATCCATAATAGGTGAAAAGAAACTGCCGAAAACAATTGCGATCGTTTTACCACTCAAACCATGCTCACCATGAGAAACGCACCCAGGCGATGTTTACCAGTCGCGTTTATGATCAAATTGCTGCGCAGGAATGGAGGTTTGTCAAGACAGCTGCCAAGACCGAGAAGGATGGTGCACAAAACATCGTGCCTATCATGGCCATAGGAACTCAGGGCACCGGTGTCGGTTCTCGACTGAAGGGTCATATTAGACGTGGAGGGGCATGGTTGCGTAGACGACATCGCCTTTATGTGCCACTGTCAATGACGAACGAGCACCGGAGTTCTCAGTTATGTGTCTACTGTTTTGGAAGAGTAGAGAGGGCCAAAGCTCGGCGAAGAAAGAAGGGAGAGTGGAAGACAGTGAGGGTAAACGGTGCCTCTCAGTGTGTCAATCCGAGTTGCACAGCGTACCGATCAGGCCATGCTACGCAAAATAGAGACGTTCAAGCAGCTCTTGCAATAAGTCTGGCATGCGCAAGCAACGTCCTGTCTGTAGATAGAAGGACGTTAGCACCTTTCGACCCCAGCAATTTCTCGGCTGGAAGACCATTCATTCCCGGCGCCACCAATTATCGGTAAATTACCGCCAACTGTATGACATGTATACACTAATATTACGCCCATATTTTGAAGGTGCGCGACGTCTCCACGGAAGCTCTGCGAAGGGTAAGTACTGCCTCTGCCTTTGCGATAATAACCCTTTTATCAAATGAAGGTTGAGTGGATCGGGACCTGTCGCCATGACAGGGGTTATCGTGAATTCTGGATCAGGTAAAGAAAATCAAACACAGTATTACAGTTTTCTGACTTTTTTTTTTGAGATACAGATGAGATCTAGGGTTCAGATACTGAGCCAGTTACTTTGTTCTAAAAGACGTTCTCTACAAGCGTATTCGTTTACTTTTCCGAAAACTGTCATTCCCATAAACTAGATCCTGCTCAAAGTTTTGCAAAAACATTAACCATTTAAGACTGCGTGCACCATACCCGGTTTATTATAAAATAACAGAAGAAAAAGATCAAAACATGCAGGATGTCGGAGATCGTGAACAATTTTGTAAGGCACTGTATCATGCTACGACAGACTGTACAAGAATACTTTATTGTTTTGAAAATAATTCTGAAAACTGTGTGACCCACTCGCGCCAAGAAACCATCCACGATGGTCTCAGCTTACGAGGACAGCTCCAAAGTACGTTGTAAGCGAGACTGACAAGAGATTGTATATCGCTGCATAGTGGTTGGCGCGCGCCAGTTCGGGCTGCTGTCCGCCCGTAACAACTGCTGATGCTTAGAACATGGTCGCTACTCAATGCTCCCCGTCCCATACCAAGAAGCTATAGTCCAAACCATCCACGATGGTCTCAGCATACGAGGACAGCTCCAAGGTACGTTGTAAGCGAGACTGACAAGAGATTGCCAACGTCGACGGAAACATCAAGCGTCAACTGTTGCCTATCAAATGCTCTCAGTGATTATTAGAATGCAATGTCCACTCAGCCTGGGAAAGTTTACTAACCTTCGACATGCATCTATACTACTCCTAAGCAGACGATA
Organism: Saksenaea vasiformis B4078; assembly: GCA_000697055.1. Lineage (NCBI taxonomy): Eukaryota > Fungi > Mucoromycota > Mucoromycetes > Mucorales > Saksenaeaceae > Saksenaea > Saksenaea vasiformis. Next base: position 14,316 of record JNDT01001738.1, on the reverse strand, counting down.
TACACACGCCAGTTCGGGCTGCTGTCCACCCGTAACAACTGCTGATGCTTAGAACATGGTCGCTACTCAATGCCCCCCGTCCCATACCAAGAAGCTATAGTCCAAACCATCCACGATGGTCTCAGCATACGAGGACAGCTCCAAAGTACGTTGTAAGCGAGACTGACAAGAGATTGCCAACGTCGACGGAAACATCAAGCGCCAACTGTTGCCTATCAAATGCTCTCAGTGATTATTAGAATGCAATGTCCACTCAGCCTGGGGAAGTTTACTAACCTTCGACATGCATCTATACTACTCCTAAGCAGACGATATACACACGCCAGTTCGGGCTGCTGTCCACCCGTAACAACTGCTGATGCTTAGAACATGGTCGCTACTCAATGCCCCCCGTCCCATACCAAGAAGCTATAGTCCAAACCATCCACGATGGTCTCAGCTTACGAGGACAGCTCCAAGATACGTTGTAAGCGAGACTGATAAGGGATTCCCAACGGAAAGTAAAAACAGAACCGCAAGCCGCAAAACTTCAAACTGCGCAATCACGTGGATCGGGGCCTCTTTGAATCCGCACATTGATGGACCGAAAGTATCTTGAGCATCACATCATGGTGGGTGTTCACCATTGCACTGAATTCCAACTGACGATGAATACTATTAGGTTGTGTTAGCAGCAGCAATTGTGACGAAAAGCGGCAAAGGTATTTGTGGATGAACCGAACGACACACTGGCTGTTTCTCATCGTATATTTAGCCGTTCTCTCCCGCCAGTTTCGCGAGATGCAGCGTTCCCGTATCGAAGGTTTACTCGCTTCGTTCCCCAAATTGACAAGCACAGGACAACGACACACAACTATCGAAACTGAACACGTTCGCTACGCGTATCAGCCCCTGGAGGAACTCTTCATGGTGTTAATCACAATCGTCAGGTACCGTAACCATAAACACGAAAAAAACGAAGTTTACCGAAGCTGTACAGTCAAATATTCTGCAAGACATCGAATCACTTCATCTTTTTGCACGCGTTGTAACCGATATCTGCGGCTCCTGCGATGAAAGAGAAATCCTTCAAAACTCGTTCGAAGTGCTATCACTTTTGACGAGATTATTTCGGAAGGACACAGGGAAAACGTTAACCTTGCACAAATCAAGAGCATTACTGAGATGGAGAGTCATGAAGAACGAATCCAAGAGATTATTGCCAAGGTTAGATTTGTGCACATCCAACGGGCAAGTCGTTTACTGATATGTTCCACAGAACAAAGAGCAAGAAGCAAAGGAAGAGCTTAAGAGGAGAGCTAAGCAATTCGAAATGCAAAGAAAGGAAGCACAAAAGCGTGGTCAGGGATTCATGCAAGGTAATTTCAGCAGCAACAACTATATGGGTGGTCAGTTCTCGCCTTCCTTGGATCCTACCATCCAGACAAATGTGGAAACACCATCATCCTATGGAGGGTAAGATAAGATCCACGTTTTTAGCAAGCAGATATCCCATAGCTGTATTATAGGAGATCCTCCACTCCACCTGCACCTACTTCAAGAGCAAAGGGAATGCAGCTCGGACGCAAACCAAAGACTGCAGATCTATTCGAAGCAATCGAAACGGAAGTCGAGGAGCCTCTTCTCCAGCAATCAAGCTTTTTGGCGACAGGAACACCTCCCAAACACCAAGAAAGGTAATTTGTGTGTGAAAGCATACACTCAAGTGCTCAACTGTGCATATTAGCGTGCACGTCGATATTGAAGAGAGATTTTCTTTGGCTGCAAACAAGGATGGTGGTTTAGAACAAATGGATGTCAAGGGTGTGCTTACGTTGAAGGTCACGGATCCGGCTCATGCTCGTATCCGTCTCAGTATCAAGGCTGCCGAAGATGCATCTATCCAATTCAAGGTAGCTCTGCATAGCATGCGTCTTGTTCGCTTATAAACATACGTGTTGCTAGATCATCCTAACGTGGACAAATCAGCATTTAAACAAGACAACACCGTACAAATGCGTGATGTCGCACGACCTTTCCCAGCTAATCAAGATTTGGAGGTTGTCAAGTGGAAATTTTCAACACGCGAGGAAACGACTGTGCCGCTTTCAGGTGCGAAGATGCGAAGTGTGTTCCGTTGGATAACTGAGACGATTTTATAGTCAACTGCTGGCCATCACCTACTGGCGATGGAACCTGTGATGTGAATATTGAATACGAACTGGAGGCAGATCATCTCGAGCTTCGGGATGTCATTATCTCGATTCCCCTTCCGTGAGTTTGAACTAGACAGGATGCGCAGGTTGAATATTTAACGTGGTGGATAGAGCTGAACCATCTGTTAATGTCAGCCATGTGGACGGATCTTACTTTGTTGATCGTCAACGACATGTCCTCGACTGGCAATACCTGTGATCAGTAGCGCAAACAAGTCTGGCTTGCTTGAATGTAACATTCCTGGAGATAGCGCTGAAGCTTTCTTCCCTGTGCTGGTTTCCTTCATCAGCGACCAACTTATCTGCGGTATTGACGTAAGTGTAGTAAATGTTTGTTCTACGCAACATGAGCTTATTTTCAAATCGTAGGTTCTGAACGTACGAAACGTTGAAACAGACGAAGCAGTTACATTCTCCAAAGAAGTACTTCTTTCAGCAGACGATTACACCATAGGATAGATATTAGCTGCTTTCTTGTAACTAATTGGGGAAAAACTGAAGGTGCCGCTAATAAAACAGAAATCAGCCAAACATTTTGTAATTCAACGTAGTTTAATCCAACGACCGATTGTGGAGATACGCCGAAACGCTTTACTGAATCCAATTCGTTGCGCTCGAGCATAGTCCGCTAAATCTATGCTCCGCAATTTTTGGCATAAAGCGAAAAGTGTGCGGCAATCTTAGTGAATTAACGCGACAAAGGGGTCTGATTATAAATAGCCTTTTAATCAACAGAGTTGCTTCCAGCAACCAAAAAGAAAAATTTTTTCTTAACAGTTTGACATCAACTACAGTTTTTCCTTTTGAAATTTAGACGGAGTTACCATACAAAATGAACAATAACCCGCAGAAATAGTGGACGAAATATCATGGTCAAGTAGACGAACAGCAATATAAAAATGGGAAAGCAGATATAGCATTAGTAACATTGGTATAACATTTGAGGATATTTATACTTACAACTGTAAGGCAAGAGATATCAACTACCTTCAGAAGGTGTAAAAATGCTTGGACGGTGACCGTGGTATATCGTATTATAACAGATACCGTAAATGTTTCGAGATGCGTTGATGTCTCGCTGCCACACCGTACGACAACTGGTACAAGTTAGCACAGTATACAAACTAAGACCCGCAGCACGAATTTGTTCCAATGCCTTTTCACCACACCGTGAACACACTTGAGACGTGCTATATTCATTGATGTTGAAGACGATAAGGCTTCCTTCTTGCTCTGCCTTCTTGAGTAGCTTTCGACACTTCTCCGCCAATCCAACTGGTTTTCCGCCGTATTGCCCTCTACCAAAACGACCAGAGCCGAAACCGATGACAGGAACCTTCGACAAATCATTTGGCAACTTACAAATCTTTTCTCCAGCCGGCTCACGTTGATTTGGGGGAGGAGCTTCATGAGTTGGAACGAGTGGACCAGTTCCAGCAAATTGACGTCGTACGCCATCTCTTCTTCTTCGTCTTGACCGAGGCATGCCATACCATTCACCAAGAACGCCATATTTTTTGCCACCGCTCACAAACACATTAACGAGCTCAGTGTCCGTCCGCTGCCTGCCTCTTTACTTCCTAAATTTTAAGCCTCGATGAAACTGGTGTCCGTAAAATTCAGTCAACCCATTGAACACGTCCAAGATCGACGGGATGTAAGCGTTGATGCGATCGAAATCGGCTGTTCTATTGGTTACGATCGTTCTTTCAATTTCGCCTATGTTCGCTTGATTCTTGGCATTCCGAACTAGACCCACTGTGTGTCTGAAACCTGCCTTCGTGTAGTGTTCGGCCGAAAGACAACGAGCGGATTTCGTGAGGTGCTTGAATTTGTCATTGTTGGTATCGCAGTCGGAAATTGTATCCATGGGCTTGCTCCTCTTCTTGGTCTTGCTCTGGTACCTCCTCATCACCTTCGTCTATATATACAAACCAGTTCAGTCATTATTTCGTTCTTTGTACTGCATTAGGCCAGATTACCGTCAGTGGTCTCCATCACATCAACGTTACAAATATCATCTCTCCCACTGCTTGCGACAAATATGTCGGACACACCGGGATTTGCACCCCACATCTTCACATATTGCATCTCCCACTCTTCGAAGTCTTCCGGCGTTAAATGAGGAAGTGCTTCTTCGACACGGACTTGTTTGCGAAGGAGAACCGAGGTGGCATAACCGTCCGTAGCAATCTGACCGGAAAAGAAAGATTTTCTTCTACCATGATCACTATTGTAGAATAGAACTATTAGTTTCGTACCCATTCGTAGTATAAATGAAAAGTCAGTGACTTACGTTTCATAGTATCGCACCTTGCGTAAATCTAATATGTCACGAATTGTGTTTACTTCTGCAGTATGTGGTTGTATAAGATGGCGCAATCCAGCACGTCGAAGTAACGCCTCACAGGTCTGATTATCAATGATTATCTAGAATCGGTAAAGAGTTTTGGCAAAGATAAAAAGAAAAATAAAAGAGGACAGTGGAATTGTCGTCGCTTGTCAGACAGAGAATAAAATAGAAGTAAAAGAAAAGAAAAGAAAAGGGATCAATGGATTCGGTTTATTGGCGGTTTCTTGAGAATAACCAATGGAGTCAGAGTCAAATCCTTGTAGAACCTGTCAGACTTACAGAAGGTCCTGCCAGTTTGTAAAAATCATGACAGTTTGACAAAAGACCATACCAGTTTGTAAAATATCTTGGTAAGCTTACAAAAGACGCTGGTACTCCTATAATTGTCTCTGAAGATCTCTTAAGAGCCATACCTGACCCGGATCCAGCCTTCTGGATGCAAAAATTGCATGACCGCACATCCACCAAAACCCTAATTTTCGAGCCGGATAATTTGGTATGGTTAAGTCTGGCTTTTTTGTATGGCTTCTAAGAGGAAGACAAAACCTGGCAGGCTTACAAAAGAACAATGTAGTGAGAAAAAGTTCGTGGCAGGCATGTGATAAACGCTGTCAGTTTTCAGAGCCGCTGATCCGCAGTTGTTTTGATTGCTTCAGAGATCGTTCGCCTCAGAGACCGTTTCGCTTACGACATGTTGACTTTAGGCCAAGCGTCTTGTCTAGTCCTCGGTTACCGCCCACACAAAGCGGATGACAGGGAAAAGGCAAAAAAAAGCATTTGAAGAAGAGCGGGCTTATAGCAGCGCATTTACGTGGGCAAGATCCTTTTAACCGATGGCAATTGGTCAGAATGTATACGAAAGAGACCCGTACACCTATATCTCGTATCCGGAATCGCCAAGCCTCCTGCCCGATGACGCTTCCATTTCGGACTTGCATAATGATGATAAAGTTGCTAACGAAGGTGATGAGGATAACACTGGTGCCGGAGATAACGGTGGTACTGAAGATAAGGGTGATGCCGGACATAAGGGTAGCGCCGAAGGTGACAGCAATGCTGAAGATAATGGCGGTGCTGAAGATATTAGGCGGATGTCCAGAAGTTTCGTAGATATGAGATTGTTTTCCGAATCAAAAGATGACGAATAAATATGCAACGTTTGAGCGGCCGCCGACGTTCTAAGAAATATGATTGATTGAAATGACAGCCGCTGTACGATAGCATAAACGCTTCTAAAGAGGACGCACTCATTTACTTAGAAGGGGTCGTTTGAAAGAAATGACGTGTGATGTGCGAACACGCAGCATTTACTAAACTTTTGGACGTTCCGAGAGATACGACCATCCTTCATAGATCAATCATATAATTATCATAGAGATTACATAAGTATCAGAGATTGAACATTTCTTGATAACTTTTCTGTAGTGTGTATGCTATCGAAGCAGCATAAGAATGATCTCCTGTCCAACCGCGACCAATAGTACGGGAAATGATCCATAACAATCTTCAGGATATCTTGGACAAATATAAAAGCCTTTGACAAACCTTATCCAACTTTCTTTTTGCATGTCAAAAGTATCTCGAGTAAATATGAAGTGTCTTAAGCAAATTTGAATTACCTTGATCAGATCTGTAGTCAATCTCCTGCCAAAATCTTGGACAAATCTGACGAAAGGGCCAAAATCAGAGATCAGTCCAAGATTGTGGCAGTGTTGTATCCAGACTTCTTTATTATACGTTTACCAACATGATGTAAACTCGGTATTACTCCGTAGCAGATTATAATTCAGCCCCCTGTCCCTAACCTAATCTCATATACCCTACCGCCTGATTTCTCGACATACCAATAACCGACACTTCGGGCAGGAGATTGACTGCAGATCTGCTACAAATTTGTCCAACATTTTTCCTCATAGTGAAATATTCTGATATGATATTTGAGGACACGCTTGAGCAAAAAAGAAATGTTGACACTATGACGGAAGGTTTAGTCGACAATTTATGAATTAGAAAGCTTGACCTCTGCGCTAGTAAGTTTTGAATAGACAAAAATTACATGCGTATGTATCTCTTTATGTTTCCATTTTCTGCAGCGTATGGCTGCATGGCCTTTAAAGTATCTCAAGCTTATTGATCACTCAATACATTTTATCACCGCTTTGTATACTTCCCAACTTTTATGCAATCGCAGCGAGCACCTCTATGGACGGGTCTTGAAATCACAAGTGACGGGAGTTTAATTACAAGAAACTCAGCGCACGTTATGAATGCGGCGTTCGGCGACTTGTACTCGCTATTCAAGAGATGGCGAGCGATGCGGTCCGTCAGGCGATCATCGCCAGCTTATTTTCACCCGACGCTGCAGGCAAGACTAATGTCAACGTTGTTCATCTTACCATTGACTCACCATCACGTCCAGGCTCGGCAGAGAACTTACTCGTTTATATCAAGGTGTTCGAAGATGTAAAGCAGACAGCTTCACCGGATGTGAAAGGACGAGAGCGAACACCAAATATCATGGGGAAACCGCGATATTTATGTCTTACTCGTAAAGAGCAACGGCAAACCTATGCATTGCAGTGGTAATGCTAATGGCATGTAGAGAAACGAAACAAGATCCGTCTGCACAAAACGAAGCGTAACCAAAACGGGACCTTTAGCAGCGTGAAGTCATGGTCATTGGATGATATTAGACAAGTAGAAGTTGTCGATGTAAATAATCACAGAAGGTGTATACCCAATGCTTGTGTTGATCAGTGTTTATTTTAGGCAAACCAATTTACCATGACGCTTAACAAAGCCTATCTTTGGGCTGTTGAGAAACCAAAAGAGAAATTGATATTTCTAGCTTATGTAGTTGATGTAAGTGGCATTACATCTCTTCCCTACAGCTTCTCCTTGATTCACCTGTGCTAATTCCCTTTCTCCTGCATTTGCTGTAACTTACAGTGTTGTCAACGCTTTTTGAACAGAACACCAAGATTGGTTAATATCGACGAAAGTCATTTATTACGATGTAAGCAAAGAATGGAAACAGGGGCTATCACAGCTATCACAACCGACTGAGCAACGGTATCCTATCGAAACAGTTTTGTCCCAAGCTCCTACATCCAACGTAGGTTCGCCGACGACCGCCCCAGCAACCTTGACAACAAATAACGAAGACATGCGATCATTTACCTCGGCATTGCACGATTACAGCCATCCTCCCTCGCCATCTGTCAACACCAGTTCCTTTGCATCGATGATGGAAAGGCCATCATCTGTCAGATCACCAACATCACCGCCTCCCACTTCGGCGTCGCTTCCTTCAGGTAAAATATATATATAAAAAGCCGCGCTTGTTGGACCATGATGAGGGAGGCATCAGTTATTCATTGATGACAACCAGTTATGCAAGCAGAAAATACGAATAGCGATCAGCGAGAAGCGTCACCGATTCTCGACCAAAGAGAACGAGAGCGTGAAGAACGTAGAGAGCGTGACAGGGCAAGAGAAGCAAGGCGCGAACGCGAAAGAAGAGAAAAGGAAATTGAAGCCGAGAAAGGTAACACAAAAATTTCGAACTCGACAAACAGAGATGTAAAATTATGCGTCCTTTATTTTCAGTCAAACGAAAAAAAGCAGCAGAAATGCAAGAAAAAATGGCAGAACAAGTGTCCTTGATGAATGTGGAAGAACTACTAAAAGATTTCAATTGGAAAGCAAGTGGTAATGCTGCAGCCTTGGAAAAACGGCTGTTGGGAGAGCTTCACGCATTGGATGCGGTAAATCTTTTGCTTAATGCAGAAGAAGAAACAAGAGAAATTAATACTTGTACCTAGGCAAACGTTCATGCAATCATTCAGTCAGATGAACGAGTGTTATCTGTCATTGAGGAAATCGACCGTGCTGTTAATGAGTTGGACAGTATGGAAAGCTGGCTTCTGCTTTACAGTGCAGAGCTCAATGTAAGTCATCTATATATGTGTCCTCTCTTTATAACTGGGTTTGTAGAGTATGGGTGATGATATTCGAGAAATTGAATCACAGAACCGACAGTTACAGACATTAACGGGCAACCAGCACAACTTGATTTCGGAGCTAGATGATTTACTTGTATGGTAGTAGGCCAGGTCGTGTATCTATGCTAACTTATTGGATGAGATAGTCTTCCATCTCGATACCCAGAGCTTGTCTTGATAGCCTGAAATTTGATCCTATGGAGCGGGCTGAAGATGTTGAAAGAATTCAAGAATCGGCAGAAAAGTTACAGAAAGTGTTCAAGAATAGGTTGGGCGGCGATCTGCAAGAAATGAAAGCGGTGCAGGAGAAGCTAGAGATGTATAACATCCATAGCAACAAGTTTAGCGAGCGAATTTTCGAGTTTCTCAAGTCTCAGATTGATCTGCAGGTAGCTTAGACAATATCAAATGAACCATATTCATGTCTTTCTCTATATTAGGCACGCAATTTGAATGACCCTAGAACTCGATCATCTTCTGCGTCTTCTCGGAAACCGCAAACTATTGTTGCAAATTCTCATGAAGTTTTAGAAGACAATTTGATAAAGTATCAAGGCTTTTCTCTATGGGAAAAAGAAATGGAACCAAGATTGTACAGTGAGCTGCAAAGGGTGAGTTATTGTTACCAAAGTATTGCCACTCAATATAATTGGTGTTAGCATTACGCGCAAGCTATGGCACCTGTGTACGAACAAGATGTCCGGGAACTCATTGACGTTGCTCGCACGTTCTATACGACGCTTCGTAATAGAGGCGATGATGAGCTAGAATACAGTACGATAAATTCCTGTGCTTGATCGTGTCGCTTACTGTGACATTCTGTAGTCTTCCGACCCGAAGAATCACGCCCTGCACGTGCTTTAGCTTATGGTGCTAATCTAAGGAGTGGTAGTGGAGAAGAATCAAGAGTAGGTCGTTACCGTCATATGCTGCGAGGATCTGTGGAAGGTGTCATGGGCTCCGGTGGCAGCGGTAGCGGGCGTGGAAGCATCGACGAAGATGAAAAGGCTGCAGACGATGTATGTTTATCGTTCGAGAACCTAACAATGTCTTTGACCTCCTATCTACAGGCTTTTGCACAGCTCATGGAGCAATGTACGATGCTCGTTTGCCGCGAACAGAATTTCATGAGCGACTTGTTCCAACAGTCTCCTGGTTCTCCCAAGTCGTTCCTTGAGAGAGGACCCGTGTATGCCCAAATTCCGAACAAAACTGACTTGTGCAGTCGAAGAGAAAAAACACGAGACATAAAGCTATCAAAGAAAATCCTGTAAGTATGCTTTGAAAACAAGGGAGGGAACTAAACTGTTGTTTCTTAGTGGTTGGATGGGATTGATTTTCGAAACGCTTGAAGCGAGTCTTGTTAACTTACTGGAGTACGGCGTAAGAAGTGACCCTACGTAGGTGTGGTGTGCGTGGCGTGTGTATGTATGAACGTATTTAGCGAACGCGTTTTCTATCTTCCCATAGACAAGCTGTCAGCATGCTTGCAGCAGTAGAGTTTCAGCAAGAAAAGTGGCAAGGATCGGATCAGGAATTTATGCTCAAGCTTTGCGAATCACTTTTGCAGCGTTTGACGCGTATGTTTGATCACTTTGTGGTACGTCTATGAGAAAGATCCCGCGCTCTCACTTTGTATTTCTGACATGGGTGTAGAATGATCAACTCAAAGTAATCGAAGAAACGAAAGTCAGCTCCAAGAAACGGAAAGGAATCCTTTCATTTTTCCGTACCTTCCCAGTAAGTTTGTTTGGGGATTTCAGTGAAAAGTTTATTCATTTATCGTGAAGATATTTGCGTTGCGACTGGAAATGGCCGCTTCCAATGTAGAGCCTACTTCTCGGACACGGCAAACAGTGAATGATGCGTACGAGAAGATTATCCAGGGAATGATGGCTAGTTTGGAAAGCATAGCTCGAGAAAGCGATCAAACAGGCGATGACAAGGAACAGTTGAACGCCAACGTTATGTATATCGGTAATACACTACGCTGTCGGGAAAATCAGATGGGCTTATTTCTATTTGAGCAGAAAATATGCATCACTTCTATCATGAACTGAGAACACACAAGCTGCACGTTTTGGAAAAGTGGATAAAGCACGCCAAGAGCCAGTATGATAGTAGTCTAAACGCGTATATCAAGGTCATCATCCGACGACCATTAGGAAAACTTCTGGTAAGACGACAAAGCCGTGCCGTAGCTTCATATACAAACAATACTTCTGTAGGAATTCTTCGAGGGTGTTGAGGCAATGATGAACACAAGTACGCCGGAAGAAGTATCATTCCACACCAATTACAACAAGACACAGCTGCGTAGGGTCATCGTCATGTATCCTCCCAAGGAGGTAAGAATAACGTACACAGAGCTCCCATTGATCACAACGCTACTTTAGGTCAAAAAAGCATTGGAAGTGCTTTACAAACGCGTGGATAAGCATTTCTCAGAAGAAGGAGGATTGCTTCAAGTGGTTTGGCGCGGTATCCAAGAAGAGTTTATTCAGCAGCATGAAAAGATGGAAGGATTGATCCACAAATGTTATCGTGATGCAGGTGCACATCTTGAATTCACCATTCAAGATTTACTTGGCATGATGAGCGAATTAGCTCGCAAAGTTCACGTACAATAAAAATAACCATATCATTTATGTGTATTTTATTCAATGTCGATCCCGTATCTGTCCCTGTGTCCGTGTCTATTTCGACGACTGGGTCTATAAAGAGATCGTTTCTTTTTATCTTGGTTTCGATTATGTGAGTTAACCCCTCGGCTGGCAAGATAAGAGCAACAGTTGAGCAATTATCCTTGGCCGGGAAACCGAAATATATCATACAAAAAACCCAAACGCGAACAACCCAAATGCGAACCAGAGATTATTAATCTTCTTTTATTCTACACAATGTTCGTCCAAATCAATCACACGCATCATGCCAAATCGGATCACTTACACGAATTAAAATCTACAAAGTACATAAATCTGGATTACAAGCAGGGAATAACAAACGGAAAATCCCTTGCTTTGAATGTGGAAAAAGGAGCGTCACCGGAATTTTCATTTTCCGCCCAGCTAACGCCAAGGTTTGACGATTTGCATGTTGTGTAACTCACGTCATGTGAGGGTTCCTGAACGATTTTGGCATGGTAGAAAGATGAATAAACATAAGCCGGACCGATGTAGTCAATACTGGCATCAATTGATAATTTTATTCGTAGTACTTGTCATTCTAGGTGCCTGGATATGTACGTTGTGGTCTCATTAAAAAGAAAAAGCTTCAGTTCTTGTAAGGAACCACCAGGTTTCATTTGAGATAGTAACCTTGACCTGAATAGGTATGGCGTTTCCTAGAGCAGCAATTTTTACTGGACATGCTCATTCCGCTAGGTTACTCTGACACAGATGGCTAGACTCCGTTGAAAAAAAAAATGTGTCAGACAAACGATTCAATGAACGCCATGTAACCAAAACGATCTTAAACAAATTTGGCAGCAGTAATAATGTTCGGCAAGAATATAGGCTTGAATTTCCTATTCATACTGGCAATGTTGTACCTGTAGCCATTTATAGGTAATCGGTCTATACTCATTACAGGGAATTATACCAGCAGACTGGTTCAGGAACTGTCAAACAGGTACTCAGCATCGGACATTGGAAGGATCCTTACAGCCTTGTGAATGAGAGGTGCTACCATTACGAATTGATGCATTCATGAATACATGTTTAGGAAGCTTAGAACCGGCTCATAATGGATCAGCTGTTGATTGCAACGCTAGCTAAATATATGGAGGCATTCTGGCTATTGTAACGAGTCATGAGAAGATCACGATCGTAGTCCTTGCATGTTTTCACCGAGCTCGGGAACGGACTTCGTTATTTTTGTATTTATCGGTTTCAAATCATCCAGACCGATCCAACCGACTCCCTAATGATTGGGGGCATCCGTACTATTTCGATTTGTCAATACGCCGCAAACACATAGCTTGCACATGATTCATGTCCGAAAAAAACAATAGTCAGTGGTTTATTTTTTTATTTTTTCTTCAATTTAACTTTGAGAGGTCTATAATTTTAAGTGTCAGACCAAGACTTCCTTAAGGGAAGCCAAGTCTGCTAAGCACAGCTGAGCTGATAAATTAAGGTATATTTTGAGCATCTATTGGCTCCTCACTGCGCCACAGCAGTGCTTCTTGATCGAAGTTTAAAAATGTATTAAGGCGCAGCCCGGCATATTCCATCCTAAAAAGGAAAACATCTAAAGTATTTAAACAAATCGCCACTTTCCGTTGACAGATTCATTAGTCACGTTAATGCTAGTGAAAAAGAGTTTAAGTAAGCTAGTGGCCTCACACAATGGGTTTCTGACAAGATCACTTCTTAGTTGCGGCGTGCCTACTTTCTTCAGTAGCTTACGGCCGAAATGTCACCTATCATGTCATTTCTCCAGCGGGTGACCAACAGACTTTGGGTGTCACCGTTGACGATACCACCTTCCCCTTGAGTCGCTCATCGGAATGCCCGATTGTCTTTACCGGTGAAGCTCCAGAAGCTACCAAAGGATATACCTATGTCAAGTTGAAAGGCAACCAGGTGGTCGAGAAAGAGCCATTTATGCGTCCTGTCGCAAAAGACAACACACCATATGAGTTTTACAACCGTACCTGGAATACCATGAATATCGCGAAATTACCAAATGTCCTTCCTCCGTTACCAATAATCAATCGCATCAAAACGGATCTCCACATTGATGGCCAGATTCCCACATTGTACTTTTCTGGTAGTCAGGCCGAGATCGATTTGATGCACAAAAACTCGACTGGTGACAACCAAGTTCTCACCAACATGACATACATTGCGTAAGACAAATTATTCGGGTATCCGCTCACGCTTATTTACACACGTTTCTTTCTACAGTCCAAATAAGATCGAACAAGTAAACAACGTGAAGATTCATCTCGGAGGTCGTGGTTCTCGATGGTCACCAAAGCTGGCGTACAATTTGAAGATAGAAGACAAAAAAGGATTCCGTGGATTCCGCAGACTGAAGTTGCGCTCCATGGTTTCTGATCCATCATATCTGCGAGAACAAATTGTCTATGATATTCTTCAATCTTCTGGTGTCGCCACTACTGGTACCTCTTATGCCAGGTAACAAAAAGCGAATTTTTTGAGGAACTGTGGCTGATCTTCCTTCGTAGAGTATTCTTTAATGACCGTCCCATGGGTCTCTATGGCTTCATCGAAAACTATAAGAACCCTTGGCTGCAGAATGAGTTCGCTGGAGGTGAAAAGTTCGACCAAGGTATCTTGTATCAAGGCATGTCTGGTTCTCCCACTACTGGCTCCCGTTCCGACCTGGCATCCCGTGGTGCTAATGAGACAGCCTATGCCGATGGTGCCTATAGAATTAAGGAGCCGCCAAAAGAAGGACCAGCTGATTTTACCAAGTTGATGGAACTTTCTCGCTTCCTGACAGAAGGACCTGCCACCGCTAAAGCTTGGGAAGAACATGTGGACGTTGAAAGTGTCATTCGCAAGTACGTATTAGGACTTATTAATTGCAACATACTAAATAGGCGGGAATAGTATGGCACTTGAAGTCTTGCTCGGATTTTCGGACGGTTACATCGCTAATATCGATAACTACTATGTGTACTACGATACAAAGTCCAAGAAAATGGTTTACATTCCTTCCGATGTGGATCTGAGTCTTGGGTCGACCATGGTCAAGCTCAATGACATGTGGAGCGGCAATTACAGACAGTACC